>MJUT01012373.1:331990-343794 GCA_002080005.1 Gigantidas platifrons | reverse complement strand
TCCTGTTAAGGCTCTTTTGTGTTCTTGCTCACAAAGACTTAATATTATTAAACCTTCCAATGTTTTAACTGCCTTTGAGTTTATCTGATGACTGTTATTTCAAACAACGCGCCGTGCGCACTGAATTAGATATCTAAGTTGTTGTTCAAACTTAGCTTCATCATTAATAATGATGCAAATAATTGTCATATAATAACATATAGGTTAATTCAATTTCACAAAGATAGGAATATATTTTGATTTGCGTAAATTCATGACCTCATTAGGCTTGATAAGAATGTTTTTATCAGTATGATGACATTATATATGTGTGAAGAACACTCCGTATATACCAGTACTATAAATATTGACCTACAATAATACCTGCTGTACTCAAAAATGAACAAATCAGTGTTTATTATTCTGGTTTTTGTTACGGTCGTTAACTGTGCTCATCTACGGAAACGTAAGTATATTGTTTTTACAAAGGCCTGTAAATTCATTACGTCGTCAAAATACCCAACAATACCAGTCTAAGTCTCATAAACGTCTAACATTTGATTGCACCAATCTTTGTTTTTCAATCTCGCAATAGTTGGCCGTTAATATTATTTCTGGAATGATGTAATATTTATATACAAGGCGAATGTAGATTGCCAGAAGTTTTAGAAATACAAAACACTATCAAGTTACGTAGATCACCGAAATCTAATTTCCGTGCTTGGGCACTGACATGGTTTATTCGATATATTCATTACGGTATGTTATAGTTCCTACATAATGTAATTGTTGATAAAACTAAGGTTCTTCGCACTCAGGCAGATGTGTCCACAGTCGATTTTGGCTATCTTATTTATTTATACCAGTTGGTTTTGTTGCTCCTAAAACTTTAAATTATTTGGCTTTCCAATCCTTTGATATTGATGGTTCACGAGATATATTAGATACCGTCCTAATTGAATTTAGTACTGTTTGACTACTATTTTACCTATTTTTGCCAGTATTGTTATAAATGCTGTTTTAGTGACAACCGGAACCTTTGAACCGTAATGGAAGCGAGAGGTTGGCGCTGTAAAATCTGATTCAATCCACCATTTCTGTAGAAATACCTGGACCAAGTCAGGGCCATTGCAGTTTCCTAGTTTGCCGGTTGTTGACTGATTTTGTCTGTTTATTGATTTATGAGTTTTTAATTTCCCTTTGGGAGATTGCTCTGTGGTAGGTAATTTTGTTATTACCCTTATTGAACGTACCCGATGGTATTCCAGAAACGGGTAGTACGCACTAAGCTTGATATCTATGTTTTATGGTAATACAAGTTGGGGACATGTCAAATCAAATCGCAATGAAAGTTAAAATCCAAGATTTGATACAAAATAGAGAATAGGGTGAACATACCTCGCTGTAAAATCACGTAGAATACCACAATGCAAGTCGTAATACAAACCAGAAGATAAATTACATTCAATTCATGTAGAATGCAAAAAATAAAATGTGACAATCTTTCCGTGTTGGCATTGTAGTGTCTGTCCGTCTTCGATTTAATGCAGGGTGGCTCAATCGGCGATGATCAAAATAGCGACATTTTCGGTATTTTCAAAATAGCGACCTTTACCTGTATTTAATAATACTTTAATAATATATAAAATGGCTCATAACTTTATGCAGCCATTGCCGCCATGTATACCACACAATCAGCACAAAATAAGGAAATTCTGTAGAGGGTAGAGGGTCTCCTAGTCATCATTCATATAAAGTAGTTTCAGTAGTTTCAGAGGAGAAGATGAACATGTGGAAAGTTACCGATGGCTGACGATGATGACGACGGCAACGGTGGGACAGGTGAGCTTAAATATCTATTGCCCCCTGCTCACCAACGGGGAGTAGGATGTAGGAAGTATGATGTTGAGCAGGATGAATAAAAGTAGCAGTAGCTAAAATAAACTTTATTAAATTGTTCCATGTATTAAAACGTTTAAAATAATCGCAAGCAATAGTATAGTAGAATTCTACAAGTTAATAACTGAATGCGCTCTGTACGCCATAAGTTTGACAAATTCTTGTCGTGATATTTATTTATTTATTTTGTTTAATTTTCTCTATCATATCATCTTTCACTTGTAAAAATCGATTTAACTTAATGTCGCTATTTTGATATATAATTTTCAAATAGGTAATTAAAATTGTCGCCGTTTTGATCTATGGGTAATCTAAGAACTCATACAAGCCTATCACCAATACGGCGTGGGTTCGCGCCCCGCTTTGTAAATTACAAAAACGGTGCACTCGACTCGCATCCGCAAGTGATAAAGTTTACCAGTTGCTTACCCAGGGTCGGTGGTTCTCTCCGGGTACTACGGCTTCCTCTACCACTAAAACTGGTCACCATGATATAGCTGAAATATTGCTGAAAGTGGCTTTAAACACCAAAATTCAAATTCAATTTAATGCTTCTGATCAGCACTATGGTATCTTCACACATTTTCTTCTAGATGTGGAAGGTAGAATAATGGTCTTTTTTGTGTATCTGAATTTATTGGTTGATAACGAAAACCTTTCGACAAAGAGTAAATTTCAATTTTACCATCGTGAAGCGTCAATATTTATATTCAGCAGCTGCAAAAAGAATATATTTCCCAGCTTATTTTTCCAGTCATAATTTTCTTGAGAGAGGGTTCCAGCAACTGAACCAAGGGTTCCTGGTGATAAACCCGTAGTCATCATTTCGAAATAATTACTGTCGCTATCATGACTTGATTACTGTTACGGAATGTCGGTGTCATATATGGCTAATGATGTTTTGTTTTTGTTGTGGTCACAAGCGCGTCTTTCTTTTCTCGATAATGGTTATTCACCTGGGTTTTACTTCATGCAAATAGCGAATACACTACTACCAGATCGGTGTGTAGTTTAATCCTGTGTTTATTGAGGGAATCGTTTTGTTCAGTTTTAGTTTTATGTGTAATACACGTGGAAAGTTGTTGTATTTTCTGCCTTCTGGTTATAATGTGGTATCTTCAAACTTTTCTCATGATAGTACATTTTAGACAAGACAATTATCCCCTTATTAATCATTATTCTGTTTTTGATAATTCCAAGATGTTAAATTTTAAGCCACATCTATTGCAGAAGTACATATATATGAGCCTGTAGATACAACGCATTGCAAGGATCGACATTTATGGGTAGCTGATGGTTCCTGGCACTGCAGTGGTTTGCTTCCCGGTGGTCGAGGAGGTTTCTATAACAATCCAGATCGTTGGTGCAATCATTATGTGCTTACAGACTGCTGTGAGACATGTGCATATTTAAGAAAGGTATGACATTGTAATTCGTATTGTATGAAACAACATTGTCTTTGTATATTCAATTAGGAGACATCTTAAAATAACCAAGGACACACATATTTTCCTTGAAGTAACATATCTTCTAAGGCTCTTGTAGGTGTCTAAACTAAAATTTGTTCACGCAACGATATAGCAGAAATATTGTTAAAGTTGACTTTACACACCAATTAAGCACTCAATCAATCATATGATTGGTAAACTTTGATTTTATCGTAAATGGACACCTGAATGTGACCCTTTATAAGATGTCAGTATGTCTTTATATCCGTTATATCAGCAAAGCTGGAGCAATTAAAGATCTAATATTAAATTAGATTGTAACTGTTGAATACTATTTAGTAGCATATTTCTGATTCATATGTTTTTTATTTCAATTTTATCCAAAATGTCTGAGGGATTATGATACTGGGTATTTAATACAATTGTCAGCTTAAGTTCAGCTATGCAGTGCTTGTCAGCTTAAATTGGTCGATAAAATAGGTTACTCAGAAAACAACATCGGTCTTCCGCATTGGCCATGCTTGAATAGATAGGTAAAACAACCATACGACTGTGCAAACACGAGCCCCTAAAATATTTCAAAAGATGAAATGAAATACTGATTTATTATGTCAGTAGTCAAGTAAAAAAAAAGGAAAAATAAATGATAATGGCTGCATTGCGATATTAATTAAATCCGTTCGAAATAGACTTTACCCGTGTCCAATATTGCATTTTATCTTCACTCAAAAATACACTGAACAACATGTAATGTCAAAAAGTGTATAATTATATTTTGCTAGTGTTTAATTAATCCACCGCAAAATCATATTATTTTGTTTACATTCTTTTTTATTCTCTTTACAGATAGGCACAATTGGCCCAAAAGTCATTGGTTAATCTAAAGGAACGGAATATCTCTATCAAAGAAATAGATTCCATATGGAGAATCTCATGTTGAAATAAATAGCCATCATCAAATAGACATCATACAATTGTCCTTTTATATAGAAAAAATAAAGGAAGCCATAGTTTGTTGGCGAATTTAAAAATGCGAAATATTGTTTTCGTATAAATTTTATAGTGGGTGATACGAGATATCAAATGCAAGCGAAAACGATTTTACCAATGTTAACATGCCATACAAACTACTGCTTCCATCAATTATGTCGATTCCAATAGAAAAAATATAACTGATTGTTTTGAAGTGGAGGCCATTATTATTAGATATGATAACAATATCAACCAAACTGTAGTAGTTTATTCTATAAATACACTGATTTGGCAGCTGAATTGCTGACATTTCCACCTTGATGGGATCTTGATGTAGAGGTAAACGCAATCAAAGTGCTCAAAATATTCGTAAAAATATCCAAACTGTCAATGCCACTAGAGTTCAACAAACGTCATCGGAAGTAGATACTTTACAAATGTGAAAGACGGTCGTAGTAATTACAAGTACCAGTAATTTTGCTTAAAAATGAATATGTATATAAACAACACGAAAATTTGAATGTCCCATTTAATGTATATGTATACCATGGTCCTGAATAAATGCATGGAATTAGTCAAGATTGATAGCCACAATTTGTCCTACAATATGCATGTTAAAAATTAGCGTGCTTCGCGAAGAAGCAACACATACCAATTTTATAGTCTTTGGTTTGACCCGATCGGGAACGATCCCACGGTCTACGACACTCGAGGTGAGCACGCGAATTATTACTCTACCGATGCGGTTTTCGTTACATTGAAGAAATGATAAAAACAATACATGTACGTACGTACGTGTAAACTATCGTTTTAGGAGAATTCATTCGTTTGTACTTACTGTAGAATGTCTGTACTATCTTATCTCTTGATGATAATACTGCATAATTAAATGAAGGGAATTATTTTTACAGTCAGAGGTTCGACGTTTCACTGTTCAGCAAGGGGGAATCAGATCGTTTACTCTTAAAATAGCTTTCAATGTTCACTATAATATGCCGTTTTCGTTATTTATTGTGATGTTATAACTAATCTCATTGGAAAACTCTTATTTTTCCAATTATAAAAATGAATGATGTATTTTTATTATTGTCTTTCTCTACCTCCGTTAAGGTAATGCACTATCGAGATGAATTATACATATTTCCAAGTGGCATAAACACGTGTAAGTTTTTTTTACCAGATTCACTTGCTCGTCATTTATTATTTGAAAGATTTGTAAATCTGAATTTTGGGGGAACAAAACATTTTGCATTAAGGGATTTATAATTTCTAGAATAGTTTTATCACCACGAATGAGAATAATATTTGTTCAAAACAATAAATGACGTAAATATATGACCAAACACGTTTGAAAAACCTACCCGATTCTTACTAATTGTCCATTTGCTGGTAAAAATATGTAAATAAACTTTAGAGAAAGCCGATGGGGCAATCAAGAATGGATAATCCAGAGAAAATGGCAATATTGGGTACACAAGACGAACAAATACCACACATACTCATATAGTCAATATGTGTTGGACATCACTATGCGGAAGCAAACACAAAGAACGTAATTAAGACATGGTCGCTCCTACAAGCAACTGGAGGTAAAGACGAAAAGACCATCGTTATGCGGAAATCGTAACAACATCACAACACGGAACTAAGAAAGTAAAGACACATAATAGGACAATATGTAAACTAAAATGACTAGCAACACGGACCCAACAAAACAACCGTGGATGAGCTCAGGTGCTCCTGAAGGATTAGCGGTTCCTGTTTCTTAACATACACTCGCCATGTTACTCATATATACAGTCATGTCTGGTAAAAGTCTTGGCAGTGATAGAGGAAAGAAACTAATCTACATTTTCCTGACTCTGTCTTTTTTTCCTTTTTTTTTTGGACAGAATATTCCGGTGTTAGAATTAGTGTTCATATCAGTCTGGGACAGTGACATCTTTTAAAATCATAATACTAGGTCAAAGATGAAAAGTCTGAACCCATATACGTGCACATGTCATATTAAATTGTAAACTAAAACAGCTGGAAAGATAGATTATTTTCACCTTTGAAGTGTAATCGTGATAAATGACTCGATTCGAATTGGTCTGGCTTGACATTAAAGGTGATTATGGCACACTTCCCTGGTGAACATTCTATGATTACGTAGAATAGCAGGCCCTCATTTTCATAATTCCTGCAACATATGGTTGATTCCGTAATTCCTTTTTATCTATATTGTCCTACGTTGTTGAACTAATTTTGTCTGTTTCAATTCTGTTACGTTGTGTTGTCGTAGCGACTCTTTTTATCTGTACACCAACCATCGTTGTCTAGTTTTTCAGCATCAAGTTTTCTTTCTCCATCGTGGCTATCATTGCGTTATCGGCAATTACCTAAATAGTTTGTCAACTTGTATTAGCTAGCCGCGAGACGCCTGGAGTTCTTTTCTACAGGTTTGTATTATGCTGATGCCACCTATTGAAGGGACCGTCTTGGTCGTGATCGTATAATAGTTAGATTTCATTGCTACTTATCCTAACAGTGCCTTTCACCACTAACGTTGTAAATTTGAATCCCGCTCTGACGAGGTACACTCGATGCAAAAATATATGATAAAGTTTGTCAGTGACTTGCGACAGGACGGTGGTTTTCTCTGGGTCCTCCGGTTTTCTCCTCCAATAAATCTGACGGCAACGATATAGCTGAAATATTGTTCAAAATTGCATTACACACAATAACCCCCGTCCTCCCCCATATTGAAGACTGGTATTAGCTGGATACGCAACGAATTCATCTCTTAATACAATTCACTCCGAGTTAGAAACTTTTCAGCTGCTTTTGATCAACGTGTCTATTTGTCCGTAACTATGTTGACAAGATATATGCAATTCAAGGCCGTTGATAACATTTTGTTTGCTTAAATATTTCAAATAGTTCACAATATCATTTATATTTTGTTTTTGACATTACCTTGACGCGTGTAGTATAACATCCCTTTGTCACTAATCTTGATATAACGAATATGAAATGAAATTCTTAACAAACATGTTGTCAAAATAGTAATACATGGTGATACAAAAGGGTATAAATAAAAATCAATGAAAATAGCTTTATTTTGTCAGTGTTTTGTACCTTAAGATGTGTGGAGTATACACAACTCTGAACAGATAAAACGGTAAAACAAACCAACAAAACAAAAGAAGATCTGAAATAGCGAACTCTCATAAAATTGCTTGACAGGTACGGAACAGAACTGCTTACCCTTCGCGAGCACATGAGTTCATCCACCCTCCCGCTCCCCCTTGGTTTTAGGTGAGGTCCATGTTGCTCATCTTTTCAATTTTCTGTGCTGTGCTGTTTTTTTTTTGCTCTGTTTTGTTACTCTTCATCCTGTGTTGTGTTTCCAATGTTGCCAGTTCCTCAGAATTATCCATTCTTTATTGCCCTCCAGTTTTTCTCACGTCTTGTACACTTTAATAGCATATTAACAGATTAGAAATGTAATTTGAAATCGATGTTTATTTGTTCTTTTCTATGTTCTATGTTTGAGTCAGCTGGTATCGTGTGGAATGTTATAAACCCGATTTTTGTCAGTTTTTATCGAACGAGAACGCATCACGGAAAATAGCACGATATGTCAAAATCAACGCAATTATAAATTATAAAATGGCATTACATAATGACACAATGCATGTTTTTATCAATAATATTATTTATCAAAACTAAAGGTCAGAAGAGTTTGAAGATACCAAAGGGCCAATCAGAATCCGTATATCGAAGAAGAGCAGACAACACAATGGCCAAAAGAAAAAGTACAAAAGGACAAACAACGATCTACAAAACATACATATAAAACTAAAGATCGAGTAACACGAACCCCACTAAAAACCGGGCGCAAATCTACCTCATGCATAATTAATTTCAGCCGATCATGGATATCTGGTATAATATTGTTGGTTTTTCTGGTCCCAAAGACTTCTAAATTAATTGATTTTCTAACCTTTTCAGTATTAGCGTATCAGTCCAGGGTTATTCCAGAAACCCGTCGTGTGCACTAAATTACATATCTACGTTTTCATCTGCGTTAATTGTATTACTCAGTGGAAGAAACGTCTATTGATACGTGTGTGGTGTAAGCTAAATTGTATTGTCAAGTAATCTGCCGCTGTTTATAGATTGATTGGTCGTATGTTGTTTAACGTCAAATATTTTATCCATATTAAGGAAGAGAACAAATTCAACGATTTATAGAAAAATATATACTGAAATAAAAACGTAGACATAAAATTTAGTGCATACGACTCGTTTCTGGAACAATCTTCGCCTGGTACTCTCAAAGTTGAAAGGTTGGAATGACGAATGAATGGGATAGTCGGGTAAAACGTCACTGAAAAAATAAGGAGAGTTTTTTAGTGATGAAAGAAAGGAAGCCCTTTATGGCGGCTCCAATGTGTCTACCGGTTACAAATGGCAGTGTCTATTCTTACAACAAATGATCATCATATTACGGAATTCATTCAATGAGGAAACGAATTTTTATATAAAATAGTGATCATATATCGTTGCATTACGTTCCGTTACGATTTGTAACTTTTTTCATATAAATTATTATTTTATGATTACAGCCTTATAATTGAACAATACTCACATATCACTTCATACTTAGTCACAAAAAAAGATAGTACATTTGTAGAATGGACGTATTGTAATAATACGAAAACATGTAAAATTCATTTGTGATCATTTGTGGACTTTTGCTTTAACAGTTTTTTGCATTGCATTGTTTTTATATTTCAGATATTTTATCAAAATTTAAACTTCATACTTTTAAAATCTTCTAGTATTTTAAATGATTTTTAGAAGCTTTAAAAAAAACTTTTATCATGCTTTTTACGATTATCAGAATTGCATTTTATTGTTTTTATGTAATATTTTATTCTATGATGATAAATTATATGTTGTGTATATGAAGAAATGTATATACAAAATGTAGATCTATATAATACAATAAATATATATGATTAATTACAACATTATCTTTTTTGTTTTAAGAATAGGCTCTAGAGGCTATTCGTACAACATATTTAATCTACAGGTAATAATTATTCGTTTCTCATTATCTGATCCGTAATAGTATTTGTTGTAAGAATAAGATTCACGGCTATTCTTACAACAATTTGCTGAAAATTGTTGTAAGAATAGACACTGCCTTTAAAAATATACAAGAGGACTGTTAAATGTGGGTGGCAATCTCTAAACCTGACACCCACTATTATCCAATATGTTTTTTTGTATTACAATCGGACAGCCTTTCATCGAGGAGGGATCTCAATCTGCCATCCGTGGATGTGCTGGGCAGCTCTGTTGCTTGAGCCATGAGAACTTTCACCAATAACAATCCGCTAGGTTCAAATTAGTCATCTAAATCAAATATCAATATGAAGAGCGTGAATTCATATTAGGGTATGTACTATTATTTAATTTTTAGTTTATGTATCTCTTATTGTTTTTGGGAAAAGGACAATGAATCTTAAGTTGACCACATGAATGCATTGTGCTGGATTCCAGACATATTGACTGACTCTTGCGTTGTAGAATCCCATGCGGATGGATTTTGGGATAATCTAGCGATAAATTGTTTTACATTGTTAACATTCAGACGATCTAATTCATGGCACATTTCAACATCGGTTGCTTCGACAAAATCATTGTCTCTGTAACGAATGATCCTCCGCAATGGCTAGGAGCTCTATGAGGAAAAGATATATCGATGTCATCAATTCGTTTAGTTACATAAAGTTTAATGTATGTTGCTTTCTTAGGCATTTAATCATTAACTCATCTGATCTCAATTTGGTTCCATTATAACCTCCTCCAGCTCAGCTCTGGGTGTATTTCTCTATTTCAAAAGGTGGTAATTTTATAAGAAGTGTGAGGTTTTCCTTGTTCTTAAAGACTTTACACGTGGTCTAATTATGGACGCTGAATTTGATGTTTGAGGCCAAGGATTTATGGTTCCATGTAGAATGGTTCATCATCATGCATTTCCCCCATCCACCATGGAGTATCAATGCGGACGATACTTTCAACTATATACATGTACGTATCTCTTATGGAAAGTATCAGTTGTTCCAAGGATGTTATGCTCAACTAGAAGAATTTATTTATTAACGTAAGGTTCGTACTGGGCTTCTTTGACGATCCGATATATTTTGACAAGACAAAAACTAGGGATACATATTGGGATAATTCAAAAGACAGTACGACTTCCCGTTGTGATGAACTAAAGGCAATAGAGGTGTATTTCAACCACCTGAATTCCGTCGCCCATCGTCACGGGTAGAAAAACACGGCATATGTTTCCTCTCATTTAGTCAGCCTCTTACGACAAGCAAGAAGAGTGGTGTTACTCTATTCGTTGTACCCAGTTTCCACACCGGGGTAATCAAAAACAACAAAAGTATGTATTATTTATTAATGTTTATTTCTAAAAGAAAATAACAATTTAACATACAAGATGAATTAACATATATTATGTACCATAATAAGTATAGTTACTACAAATAAACAGTCCGCCAGCAGACCAAATTGCAATGATACAGAATTATAATTCATAACACAGAAATATAAACAAGACCACAAGATGACACAAAAATATGCAAATATATCAATATTTATATTGCCAATTGATAAGTAGTTGGTAGATTAATTTTATTATATTATTGTCTTCCACTCAGGGAACTGGTTTCCTATTGCGTTTTCTGGTGAGACATAGTGTCCGAGCCATCTGCGAGGGCACTATACTTCACCAGTCAACACTATATGAAAACAGATCCTGAAGGAGAAGACAATAATATGTTTAGCACAAACATATCATTCTAGCCAAAAAATGAGAAAAAAAAACACTCAAATTCGTCGGCGTTTACATTGTATAGTCCCCGTAGGAAATCGTTTCAAACTGGTGTAGTTCCCGTCACGAGGTATAGTTACACGCTGCCAAGAATAAGCTTAAACAGTTCAAAAATAGTAAACACTAACCATCCAATCAAAATAAAGCATTTTCATATGGTGTGTACTAAATCCTTTTATTACATTACATTTATTACTCGTGAAACAGTACCAACGTCAAAACAGAACATAGAGTCGAAAATGAAGGTTTTTGAAATGTCTTATTAAGTAAACAAAAGGGTAAAATCTATGCAATAAAAATTGTAACTAATCTTGCATTCCAGATATCGAGAAAAAAACCATAGCGATGATCGATAATTCGTTTATGCACAAATGCCCATGCAGAAACTATCGCGCTGTTGCATTACTCATGATTTATTGCAGAATTCGGAATGAAATAGTTACATTTGCATACTGTAATTAATACCATCCAGAAAATTCTGCTCTTCATCACAGAAACTAATTTCTCATTTTTACACAATTCAAATCAGTATAAAATATAACAACATTTAAGGTCTGGTGTTGTGATATATATGTCTTATCAATAATGCACTTAATTTATAAAAAAAC
>MJUT01012373.1:285369-299042 GCA_002080005.1 Gigantidas platifrons | reverse complement strand
ATATCATAGGAGAGAAATTGGTAGTTAATAATTTTCTGCGCAAATATTTTATAAAACAGTTGAATCCGCCGTGTCTGTAAAAACAGTTTTCCGGAAATTGACGAAGTGAACTTACGGACATTGACGGAAAGGCATGTAATAAATTTCCGAAAGCAGTTAATAAACTTGCTTTATCAGCCCGCTTGGATCATTCTTGTGAAACTGGGTGAAATAAACATGACTCCTCTTATTCTAAGCAATACTCAAAGTTTTATTACAGGGTAAAATTTTAGCTTTATCAACTACAAGTATATGATAAAATTACATCTCCCACGCCGTGACATATCAATAAAGGGGAGTAAGTGAAGATGTGATTTTATTCAGGTTGAAATCAATGTGCTATTATTTACACCATAATTAATTATATTATAACCTTTATGTGTATTGTATTTGTGAGACATAGTTATTTCTTTGTGGAATCACGAAGTTGTGTCTAGAATTTAAACCCATTCCGAATGATGTTTATCTCGAGGAACTGTTTATTATAACTATGGTTTTTATAGCAAGGAAGCGTGTTGTTTTCTATATTGAAATATAATTGCTATTGTTTTAAGGGGAATGTTGTTCGTCTATCATTTCTAAAATCTTTTCCCTCTAGATAACTAACTATTGTTACAATGGATTGGATATTATTTATAGTGTGAAGTTTGAAATGTATACAAGTGAAAGATTACAAGATACCATTAATAGCTTTCAAATAAAATTTAAAAAAAATTCGTGCACCAATTATCAATGATATCAAATTCTTTCAACTGACAAAAATATTGTTTTAGAATCAATGGCAAGCGTTTATTAGTAAGTAGTTTATGACACGATCAGTACGACTTGATTGGACATTTTATTAAGACTAGTAATATACAGACTTATGTTTTGAGCAACACCCCTCCCCCGTTTCATGACCGATCATTGATAGTAAATACATATGCCCATAGCAGGGGCGGATCCAGGATTTCAAATTAGGGGGGGGGNCCCCCCCCCTTGGATCCGCCCCTACATATTGTAACTTGTAATAGTTTGTTTTAGGTTAATCTGTGTTTATCGTCACTTTCAGCATTTTCGGCTATATTGTGACTAAATATCAAACTTATTTTGGGACGAGGCGGATAGCTATCATATTGAATTGACCAATAAATCCCCCGGTCTTTGATAGGTGTCTGAAAACATTGCCATTAAGTATTGGGCGCGCAGAGTTAGGCATGCGGTCGAAGGTCATTTGGCCAGCTGTGCAGTTTATATATTTATTACGTACTTGCAATCTTGAAATCTTCCGAATTTAACATCATTTGTAATATAATATAAAAGGGCTATAAAGAGGCAAAACTTGGAATAGGCTTGTTTGCTCGCAGGAACTTCCTCATATCTTCTTTGCAAAACAATGTTTAATAACTGAATACAAACAAAAACATCAATATGTCATACAATTGTACCTTCAAAAAATCGCCCTGTTCAGGGATGGATTCAAGGGGGGCACCCGGCGCCCCCCCTAAAATTGGAAAAAATATGATTTTTTGCGTAAAATTGTGATTTTTCACACGAAATACCCCAAAAATTTTCGCGCCTCCCTCCGCTCGGCGCGATTTTTTTAAGTGCGCCCCCCCCAACTTGAAATCCTGGATCCGCCCCTGCTGTTATATACTAAGCAGAACGTACCAACACCTGAAGTTACCGAGAGTGTCCCGATAATAGTCATACGTGTATCAGCTATTTATAGCTCTGTGACAACAGTCAACACGTCCGTATTACCGCCAAAAACTTCACCGTGCTTTATTAATTTCCAAATCAAACAGACCTAAAGACTTCTTTAACAAACCGGTTGCATTCTAAATAAAAACATTGAACTAATAAGGGGAATCCCCATATGACCAAAATGTTTAGAGTACAATATTATCAAACCGGATTTAACTTTTATTTATGTTGATATTACTAAATTGAAACATTTGGGTAATCTGAAAATTTCTTAAAATTTAACACTCGACCTACAGAATGATAGGTTTCGGTTAAAAATTATTTTTGTTCTTTCCAACTACAGTCTAACCTGCCACACGTGATCTTCTAAGGGAACAATGAATTAAGTTCCCATAAAACAGGTAATTACAAAACACAGGTTAAATTAATATGAAATGCACTGGGAATAGAAATTTAAAATAAGGCCATACATGTATAATACAAGTTATTTTTTTAATAGAGGTGAACACTAAAGCAGATTAGACTACACTAACTTTTACGATTCATATAAATTATACATATCAGAGACTTTGTCAATTTTATAAACTTTCATTAAGATTTAAATTGAATTTAAAGTCATAATATTGAAAGATTTCGAGCCTAAATATAAACACCATAATCTATATACTAGTATCTCAATCGATAGATAAAAACTGAAATATACAAACAAACTGTAATAGACTGTCAGGTGAGATATACAGACATAAGATTAACTTCAAGGGGGCGGGTATTGTGTTCAGTGGCTATGGACACGAAGTACATTCACAGGAGAGAAAATTACATCTGACATAAATGTAACAAATTTAAATAAAGTACCACCATCCATGCCAAATACAATATATCGTGGAAAGGTATTAGACAAATACAAAAAGTGAGTGAACAATCTAGATTCTCGCTTAGGACAGTTGCACAAAAATACCGTTGACGTTGTTGTGCCGATTAATGAGACCTCCCGTCTTCTCTTGACATTTAGATTATGTTTGTTTTCTCTTCATTTTATTATCCTAATTCGGGATCTACTTATAATATATAATTTACAAATACAATTTATGAACACAGTCTGGTGACAGTCGGGAACCTTTATATGCATATATATTTGTTATGACATAACTTGATCGAGTATACCTTCATAAACAGTTTCAAGAATGCGTTGAACAGTACGAGACGTTGGGAATCTACATTTTGTAAATTGACGAAGGCGTCTTGTACCTCCACAGCAAATAACACATGAAGCTGAAGTTCCTGTGAGATTTCAGACCTTACTCCGTACTTCCGAGTCTAAAGGTGAATTTGGAGTTTATAGTTACACGTGAAGCTGAAGTTCCTATGAGATTTCCGACCTTACCCCGTACTTCCGAGTCTGTTTGTGAATTTGGAGTTTATTGTTACACGTGAAGCTGTAGTTTCTATGGAGTTGCAACTTAAACTCATATTTCCCTGTGCGAACGTTATCTAGAATTTATAATTACATTTAAAGCTAAGGTTTCTACCAATAATGAATAAAGTAGTTTTAATTTCCCTATGCGATTTATGTGATACATGGAAAGTAGTTGGTTTCCTTCACCACTACAACTGACCACCATGAGATAATTGAATAATTGTTAAAAGTGGCGTTCAACACAAATCATAAATCTGAATGTATGTTGTTCATCTTTGTAGTTTTCTGTGTTGGTTTTTTTTACCCCCTCCCAGAGGGTGTGTCGGGGGTAGAATAGGCACCAGGTTTTTCTGCCCTGGAGGCACTAGTCCTCTAAAACGGGTCAATCCCGCAGGAACCCGGGATATAAAAATGGGACCGAGAGCTTCTTCGGCTAGAAAGGGCGTCCGTCGGTTGTGCGAGATGTATAAATTCACAACCAACCCGTCCTTCGGATGAGACGTAAATAAAACCGAAGTCCCGTGTTGAGAGATTGCCACCCTCTTCGCACGTTAAATAACCCAGTGTAACAGCTCATTATGAGCATAATGCTCATGATGAGTGGTCCATAGGAGACCTGTTGCAATGGCTAAATTATCCGTTCATACCCATCACCTTTCCTTGTTTCGAGTCCCGTGGCGTTTAAATTTGTAAATGTTCTCGTCCTGAATATAGCTGAAAAATTGCTCGCTGGACGTTAGACACCAATCAATCAATCAATTTTGTTTGTTTGTTTGTTTTGTAATTGTTTTGTCTTCGTTCTGTGTAAATATTGTGAATAATGTTGCATTTGTCTTCCGATTGCCCCTTCGGTTTTCTCTATACAATTGCGCCCTTGTTATGAGGTGGATATTCACCAACTTGGCCATTAATTGTTGACGTTCCATTTCTCAATAAGTATTATTTTTGTTGGGCATATAAGGTTAAGTTGATATGAAATTAGGCTTTTCAAACGCGCATTTCAAGTCGACTGCTGTAATAATATTTTGAATTGACAGTGGTATGAAAATCAACGACCTACACGAAATTTAATGTGATGTTTTGATTTATGAATAAAAACAGGCAATAATTGTTAACTTGTGACATTTCATCTATAGCATTAAGGGTTAATGTCATGCAATTGGGTTGCAATACAAATATTTTCTTTGTTATTATACATTTTGTTCCTTAGCACTCTGTGGGTTAAGATGGCATCCATTTATAATGATAAAAGAGAAAGCAAAAATAACTATTTATTATTTCCAAATACACACATGCTGTTGCGAAACACATAAATGTCAAAATTCTGGTTTGTAATGGTAATTTTTCAGGCAATTATTTTACACTATTTCTGTCGAATATTACATGTAAGCATTTAAAAGGTTACGATCCCTTCAGTTGGGATATATATCATGTTTTAAATCGCTGACGGAAAAATGTTGAGATTAAGAAAATATTTGCAATATATTGAATTTTATTTAAGACTTTATACAAATGCTTTTAAAAATATACATTATACATGTACATGTTTGTTCACTTAAAGGAAAAGGCCATGGTTAGGGTGAAAATTTAAATGACAGTAAATAAAAGACATTTGTGTTAATGAATGTTAAAAATAGTATACCGCAAGGTAGAATTTGATGATTGAAGTTGCCTGTCTTTTGACAATTTCACTCTTTTAGGAGGTTGTAACCAAAGTCCTTCATGCTTAATCAGATCTAAAATGAGACCGAAATCATATCAATCATAAAAAACCCAGTGACCATTCTACCCTTAAACGCAACAGATAAACCGAGGGGCTAACAATTTATATCGAAAATAGAGTTTACTGTCTTTACAGTGAAGTTATTATATCCCCTAACGTCTTTGTATGCCTATTAAGTTGGTGTTTTAGCATTTTTAGACATGTCATTTGGCACGTCCGATGCTCTCATTTTCATATTAATATTTTAGTTTTCTTTGTGGGTCTGTCTTTAATTGTTCTGTGTCATTTGTGTGACTTTTTTTCTTGAATTTGTCACGTTCTTTTACATGTTTTCACAATCATGATAATATTGTTCAAACTGCTTAACATCATCGATTCACCTTCTGAAACTGGAATCGTTTCTTTACACTCTCAAAGGAATCGTTTCCAGAATAGATGTGTTATTCGACTGATCGGAAAAGAGGCGTTTCTTTGATTTTTGTAAATCACCAATTTTTTCGGAAATTCACTGAAAAAATGAATAGACAAAATACCGGAATGTATAACAAGGACGGTACCAGATTGCAAAATAAGGGTGATAATTTAATTGTCTGTCTCATATTTTGAACATTAAAGTGATTTATGTACGACACACTCACCTTACCGTTTACAGTGTCACAGATTTCGTCCAGAAGATAGATCAACTAACCCTATTCGAGCTATTTTGAGTTACTATGATGATTGAAATGTTCCGTGAACTGCTCAGAAAAGTCTTACATACCTTTTGTTTTCATATCAATCAGTTTGAAATGCATGTTGTCTGAACATAGCTCCGAAAGGTTGCCGGTTTCCTGATTCGGAAAGGAGGCAAGAACGCCGATTTAATCTGAAAGGAGTCGTTATGAATATACACCGTGGGATTAGAATCGGCATGATCGGGATCTTTTCCGGAAATTTGGAATTTGTTCAAGGTGATTGGAAGTTTTGTACGTAAAATCAAAGAAAAAAAAACACAAGTGCCGATTTGTCTTTTTGAGGTGCCGAATTGTCCGGGTGCCGATTTATCCCGGTGCCGAAGTGTCTAGAATTCCATGTGTTGCTATCAGCTGTTTACTCACGTGTTAAATATACCAGCTGTGATTGGTTAATCTACTGATGATTGATAAGAGAATGGAAAGGTGTATCACTCACTCACTCAAAAGGCTATACAATTGTATATTGTATCATATCTTTTTTTTTATTGTAGTTTATACGTAATTTTTACTTCTGTGGGTCGCTAGTTCCAGGGTTATGGATTTACAATGAGTTGACAAGTAAGTACATTTAATATCTACTGGTCAGCGAGTAGTTCTCGCCATTTTTTACGTTTTTTATCTAATATTTTTAAGAAGCAGGCGAGAAGCCTTCGTTTCACCCCATTATTATTTTGCATGACCCATAACGATTTACCTACGAAATGAATTTTCATAAAGGACAGCGCACGCTGATCGGGGATCCATTATTACGATGTTGCGTTTTTTAACAGAAAATGGCCGCAACAGAAGCAATTCTCGCCAACTTTCAGCAATGTGGTTTTTGGTGTAGCTAAAGCATTATAAGGAAAGAAAATCGACATTTTTTAGGATTAAAACCCTTTCTTAAAAAGTTTACCGGTTTTTGTGTTAGTTTGTAGAAAACTCTGATAATTATTCATCGCTGTTTTAATAGCTGTCATGCCATCCCCACGCCGCTCCCCCATTCCGTAAAATACATCCTTTTCAACTGTGGTTTACCTGATAATTTTCATTTTCTTGATGAAAAGTAATAATTCCAGTTTTTCTAGAATTAATTTAAATACTTTGTCCTATTTTTGTTTCCAAATGTGATAATAAAGGATCCGTCTATAAATTAGCAGTCAAGATAATTGATGACGTAAACAGTGCATGCGCAGGCAGCCATTTGCATTCTTCTTCTTCTTCTTTAAGGTTTCCAGTATTCCATCTGTATATGTAGATGATTAATTACTGGTGCATTCAAATGGAATCTATTTTTATTCTGCAATCGTGAGTATTTTGGATTGTAGGGATAAGTAATAAGGCAAAGTGTTACACTTTTTAAAAGATTTGTAGAAATAAATTGGAAATATGGTGTCACTAGATTCCCCGATGATCACACCATGTGTTTTTCTATTTTAAGAGTACGTGACCCCCTGTTGATGTTATGACAGAATGTGGGGTGCAGTAGGGTTTTTACTCGATTTGAACGATATTTCACAATGAAATTTGATAAAAATTTATACGAAGGATTGGTACGGCGTCCTTTAATGATGGTGAAAAAATCGGACGAAAATTCGCGAGCGTTCGCGCTAAATGGGAAAGTTGGCGAGAATTGCTTCTTGGCGAGAACTACTCGCTGACCAGTACATATTTTTGCTCACCTTGCCTTTGGCAAGGTGAGCTTTTGCCATCATCACTTGGCATCTGTCGTCTATCGTCTGTCGTCCGTTAACTTTTCACACACACACACACATATATCAGTGTTCTAGGATTCCCCTTTCCCGTTACCCGTGGCAAGTGAATTTTGGTCACGGGAAAGTTAATTTCCAAACCTTAGTTGTCCATGGGCAAGTAAATTTCAACTGCTGGATTGAAGAGTTTCAAATGATTTCAAAACTTTCTCTTTTGCATAATTGTACAAATGAAGAATCATACTTTTATTTAAAATCATGTTTTCATATGAGATCCACAGGTACGTGTGGACAGGATCCTATGTCCCCCCCTTTTTATTTTTTTTTAATTTTTAAATTATAATTTTTTTATTTTATTTCTTTCTTTTTTTTGCACCAGTAACTAGATCACCATGACCTACATTTTACACTCTAGCCACTTGGTTAATTTTTTGCGTTTGGGTCTATGTATAGTTCTTGGTAGTATAACAGGGTTCTCTCTCTCTCTCTCTCTCTCTCTCTCTCTTTATTTTTTTTTGGGTCAAAATTATGTGGAAGCACGTGCTTCCGTGCCTCTGCGTAGCTACGCCACTGGTTGACAAGCTTAGTCACCTCAGGCTCAGGTAATGACTTGCTGAGATTGACAACCGCGTTGTCCTTCAAGTGTTTAGCACAAAGAACACGTGTTGCATTTGGAAATGATACATTCATTGCCTTAACGGCAGCAAACTCCTCGTCTGACCCAAATATCAAATTTGTTTGGTCCGTATCCACCAACTTAGCCTGAAGGTGCGAGGTGAATTTATGATAGGAATCAAAGTTCCCATCCCAATGCAACAACATGGGCCCGAGCATAACAGGTGGTAAAGACGTCTTTGTGCTTACCAAATTAACATTTGGGAAAGCACAATGGTGTTAGGAAACACGAACTTAAATTAAAACACAGACATTGACAAACGGCTTTATAGACTGAAATTAAACAAGTCTTAAATAAAAATAACTGATATTATAATCAAATTAATAAAAAAAATAAGAAGAAAAAAACATAAAAAAAATAAAAATATTTGGGAGGAATGCGGGACCCAAACTTTTTAATTTTGGTATTGATCAATTATACTTGGGGAAAAAATTACGGGACCCTCCCCCACAATGTTCATAGCCTTGTCGTGGCGTGGGGGCTCTTCCATATTCTACTAGTTCATGTGGATTATGGTTGTCTAATATGAACATCCGGATATTTTCCTTCCCATTTCCGACTTGTGTTCTACAAATAGTTTTCATTGTTTACATCGCATGCATCGACATTGTATACATAATAAAGTAACCCCCAAAAACATTATAAATATAAAAATATGGTTGAAGTTAACTTATTAGCATTTGTACTTTGTAATTTGAATACTATGAACTGTATAAATACGCTAAATACCGACCAGACTTTAATGGACGCCATTACTACTGGACGCTTCCCTTACTGGAATGAGGAAATTTTATATTTTGTGACGGAATTTAATATTTTGTGATATAATATGATTTTTTTTACATCTAAAAAGCAATAATAAGTCATATTTAATCATTTTCAATCTTTATTTCTTTATATAAATCGATTTTTAAAGACATCTCTTCTCCAGTCTTTACCCCTCTTTACCAGTCTTTGTTTAGTACCAGCGAATCACGGTACCGATTTGTCCTGGTGCCGATTTGTCCTGATACCGAACTGTCTTGGTGCCGAACTGTCTCTTTCAATGGGTGCCGAAATGTCTTGGTGCCGAACTGTCTTGTTACCCAACACATGTGGTCAGTCATAACCTCAGTCAAACATTCTTATCTAAACAGTTAAGTGTATAGTAGAATTCTGCAAGTTTTTACAAAAAATTTGTTAAAAGATGCTGCTGGGGGCAAGAAATTCAGATACCAGGTACTCAGAAAGAGTCCAAAAAGTCAGCTTTATTCCATTCCCGAAACCAAAGACAAATTTTGATTTTTGTCTGAGATGGATCAATACATGCAAATATGTATTTGCATTCATACATTGTATTAAAGATGTAAACATTATAATTGCACTGCTATTTTCTTTATAAGTTACATTTGTAGATGTTTTCATGATTAAAGTATTATTATTAATATCCATCCATAAAAATTGAAAACAAAGTACTTAAAATAAACATAAAATATGAATTATATATATATATATATATTAACATTTTGTCAGTGGGCAATCCTCTGATCAATAAAACATGAAGAAAAAAAATAATGAAAATAAGTATAAAATATTTTTGTTTATATTTTTACATTTTGTAAATGGGCAACCCTCTGATCAATATCCTGACTCATGTCCTGCCACAGATGGACTTAGTATTTGAGGCTAGGAGAAGGCCTAAAAAAATAGTGCCAGACAGTTCAGCTGGACTGATAAGACTACCCCAACAACATGTGAACATGTTCCTGATAACCTGAAAAATACCAAAAAGGATATATTATAAATAGTTAAAAAAAAAATAAAAACAATCAAAATATAAATATTTTTGTTGATAACCCTTTCAATTGTTTGCATATATTTATACAGAAAATAACTGGTCTATTGCAAAATAATAATTGTATTTATTGTATTATAATTAAGGTAGCACAACAGTTTAATTATGAATTTTTAATGAATTTTTTTTATTGCAGTTTTTGAAAGTTCATATATATGTTCCAGACCATACGCGTACGGTCCGGACCGTATGCGTATATTTTCAAAATACCGATACGGTCGGACCATACGCGTACGGTCTGCCTAGCTTCAAGAGATTATTGAGGCTTCAAAAATATTTTACAGATCAATGTTATTCGAATCTAAAATATATTTTAATTATCGCAATTGTACAATTTAGAAATAAGTCTAATTTAATCTATTATAAACTTACATGTCCTGAATTTAGTATGTTCGTAATAAGTGAATTCTGCTCACTCGCATTTAACAAAATAGTTTGAAATTGAATAAAGTTATTAAAGTAATCGTCAGTTAACAGAATGTGGGAAGAAACATTTGAAGCATATTTAGGAATTTTATTACAAAAACCATCATTACTCGTGAGAAGACCGGGAGAATTACTAATGTTTTAATGAATGGAAAAACTGATTCAGCTAGATTCCGGCAATATAGGTACCTCATAATTTAAATATAAATGCAAGGGAACATGCATGAACAAAACATGTACGTGTAGAAAGTCCGGCGTTCCTTGTAGCAGCAAGTGTCACTCTGGGCGTGCATGCGAAAATCAATCGTAACTACTCGGCCATTCTCGCTACCCGGCAAATTACCTCGTACGTAGATAACTCGAATAATTCAAGCCCTTTCCGTCTCCGATTCTCTCCGCTTCTAGCGACCAGCGGGAGCGTAATATAACGACTGGATTATTCGGGTTACGTACGTAGATAGTAGAAATTCTTCTTAAATTGTTTGCCGGAAGTTAAGCTGCACAAAAATATAGTCCACGAAAATCCAATATGGAAGACATACTAAGTAAAATCTAATCATGCCAAACTAATTAAAACTTTAACTTTTATCCATGAAAATAATTGAAATATAGAACATTCTTTAAAATATAACTTTATCAAACTTTCATGTAACTGACATGTGAAAAGTAGTTCTATTTATCCGCCTACTACGTACGAGGTTATTTGCAGGGTAGCGAGAATGGCCGAGTTGTTACGATTGTGCGAAAATGTGATTCAGGTAGACAATTAAAATTATAGTTCAGAAACTGTTTACTTTTCATGAGGTGATGGTGTTTTGTTTAAAGTAATAATAATTATGATAAATGTAGTTTCTAAAACTCAATAAAAGTTTATGATATAATGTTTGTATTGTAAAAACCCATATGGTCTAAATACCCGTATGGTCCAGCTCGTACTAGACCATATGAGTATACTCATACGGTCGGACCGTACGCGTACGGTCGGACCATACGCGTATGGTCGGACCGTACGAGTATACTCATACGGTCCGGACCGTACGCGTACGGTCCAAATACGCGTATGGTCTGGAACATATATATAAATGTTTAAAAAAAATCCTACTGTCATTATCTTGTATCATTAAGGAGTAAATTTATAATTACATTATGTAAACAAAAGCATGTGGTAAAGTGTTTGATAATATAAATATGTGGGAGGGGCTTATCTATCAATCACTGTGTTAATTACATGTGTCCAGCTGTTCACTTCTGACCACAACATAATTATTAGTTCATTTTATATTTTTCATATCTACAATTATATATGAGATGGTCTCCTGTTTGGAACTTTAGTCATTTGTTAAAGATTTTTTTACTCAAAACAAAAGATATATGTAAATTGTAGGACAAATTTTAATTTCTCAAAAGGTCTGTTATGGAAGAGTCCATTTTCAGAAGGAGTGTTGTCTTCTGCCTTATATATGTAAAAGAATAATTTTACTTTTTATTTATACTATTGCATAAAATGAAGAAACATGAATTAATAACATCCTCTTGGTAAAAAAAGATGGATCCGTTTATTTTAATGTTAATATGGTCTTGTTAATGATCACAACATGTAACTTGTCACCCTTGTGTTTGTTTGTTCTGGAAGGAGGAGGAGCTTGTCCATATTAACTTGCTAGCTTCCAGATGTGGGTCAGACCTGTGACGTCAAACTCCCGCCAAAATGCCAAAGAAGTGCTGTTTAGGGATGGACAGTGCACAAATAATGCAAAAATAATAGCTTTAAGGTGTTCCCAGTGGGATTTGAAGGTCTATTGCATATTGACAGGGGCCAGAAGTGGGATATATAGTTTTGTGGCAATTTTGCATGTTTAATTTACATGAAAATTATTAACTTAAATGAAAATTAGCACCTTTATGGGTGTCCCTAAGGACTTGAATTTGATATATAAGTGTTGAGAGGGATATCTTCTACAAAACCGTGTCCTAATTTTTGGATAATTTGTTTCTTAAGAAATTTATGGTTCTTGAAAGAACAAAGGGGAAACAAGATGTTGGCATCCAACAGATGAAATAGTTTATTTAAGGATTGGAGGCATATATCAAAAACCTGAGACACGGTTTTGTAGCTTGTGCATGGGTAATTAAAGGGTTGAAAACAAAATTTAAGTGGGTGTTGACATGAATATGCTATTTTTATCCAAGCTGATACAGTGCATTTTTTGTTTTTATTAGCCATAACTTTTTTATTATTAACTGCATATTATATAAATTAATTAAGATAGATAAAGTCACATTTTAGCTACAAGATGGATCTTGAATTTTAAAAATCCATCGAGTATTTGCTGAGATATGAACCTTCAAAGACTCTTGATTGGAGTGAAAAAAAATCAGACTGTTGTGCTACCTTAATTAACTGATAAAGTGCACAGCAGTGTATTCATTATCTTATCTAATATAACTAGAACACATGTTAGATGTTTACATGTTGGAACCATGGTGTGTTTGTGTATACAGTACAAATTCTACACAGAATTTACCAGAAGCTACAAAATATCAATAAATAAATACATTTATATTTCATACATAAATATAACTTACCCTGCTACACAAGAACAGCTGGTGTCAGAGATGTACTTCTCATTTATTCTGACTGTAATATTCACTTTGTGTGGCAGCTCATTCTTCCTCATGGATTTATAACATTTAGCCTTTATATCAACTTCATCATCATTAATTTTACACAAATTAACATTGTGAATGTATCCAAGAGTGTAATAATTATATCCTTGTTCTTAAATCTCCCTGTTAAAGATTTCTCCTTGAAATATTCAATATTTACAACATGTGGTAAAACATCCAACTTTGTAGTTACCGCCATCTTGTTGATTAGCTTGTCCTAGGATGCTGGGTTGCTATGTGTTGCTAGGGGAGGCAGGGCATATCATGGATTAATGGAAAGGTGTATTGTAGTTTAATACAAACTCAAAAATTCTTCAACTATGTCATGGAGAGGACACAAGAACAACTTAATTGTCAATGAGATGATGATACAGTTCGCTTTGTACTAGACCACCATGCTTAGTTTAATTTTGATAGCGAGCATCGCAAGATGCGAGCTAAACAGAAACATGTGTGTAAGGAGATGAATCAATATAGTTATTTTATACTAACAATGCCAACCAGAAGTGGTTTTTAAGTTTCAGCATAGAATGGACAATCGGAGAGAATGACCGGAAATAGCCTATCAATTAGAATAAAAAATAAGTATCCAGTTTAAAAATAACCAACAAAAAATAGGAATCCGTACAGCTTCTTTACATGAAACGATTAATTTATTTAAAAAAATGACAATCGCTATAGTTTACGTCACACACGTATTGTTACGTGACGTCATTCCGATTTCATGATCGCTGTCACTGACACTGTTTAGAGTAATCATTGCCCTGCGTTTCTCAAGTT
>MJUT01012373.1:225386-240666 GCA_002080005.1 Gigantidas platifrons | reverse complement strand
TCTTCATATACATCTCTTGAATCATGATTAGGCTCCTCTCCTTGTGGCATCTCTTCATCAAATATAGTTCCATCCATACCACGTGGACAATCTATTTGCTTGTGTCCTGTCTGTTTGCACCTTCTGCATTTCCACTCATTTTCACAATTGAAAATAAAGTGTCCAGGCTCAAGACACTTGTGACAAACCACTTCAGATCTATAGGTTGTCTGTTGTGGTTGCCCTTGATGGCTTATATATGCATTGTATCTTCCTATTTTAACTGCTTTAGGAATTGGGGATGTGATTATTTTACTAATAATAATTCTGTCCCCTGTTTCACAACCAGTTAATTTACCATCAACTCTTAACTGTTCCCTATACATGTGCAGAATTTTCCCATCTCTTTCTTTTATCATGACTTCAAGTGTTCTTATGATTTGTCCATCATCTGCAGATAATGGCACTCCTTTCACTCTTATTCTTGTTGTATCTGGTCTTATTCTTGCAGGATTTCTGGGATTTTGTGTGTGGAATCCTACATGTCTACCTCTCATTGTTACACCTGATGTTATTAATGTTAATCTGTCTATTTCGTTGTCCATGTAGATCCTCCACATGGACCTGACTCTTTGTATGCCCTTTATAGCTGCTGGATCTACAACAGCACCAATTGTTTTGTATATTTCAACGTGTGTGACCCACATGGGTTTTGTCACCTTTAAACTACCAAGAATATCTTGATCTTGTAGGAAAATAGGTTTAACAGTGTTTGGATTGTTTGGATTGGTTATTTCATCATCATTTGGGTCTTGAACATCTGGGGGTTTACTGTTTCTACTCAAATATGTTTGAACAACATTGGCATAGGACGCCGCCATTGTTTGTTGTGATTTTTCATCGTCACTTGATTCATTATCATATTCATTTTCACCTGTTTTTTCCGTATATTATTATAGGAAAATCAACTGTGCAACTAATTTACACCATTTAAAGTCTCTGTTATCTCTAGAAAAAGTTGATTTATGTATTTTTTTTGGAACGTCCACTAAAAGAAGCCTTGGCATTTAAGGGACGTAACTCTCTGGCGAATCATCTATTTTTAGCAATGGATGCCGTCTTCTTTGGCGGGCAGGGTTGTCGGATATAATTTTAAAGGTAGACCATCTAAAGACCATTTCACCATAGTTTGGGCCCATTTGACCAAGCGGTTTCAGAGGAGATCATTTTTAAGTGATTGTTTGCCAAATTTTCTATTTTTAGTAATGGCGGACATCTTGGCTGGCAGCCGGGTCGTCGGACAAAATTCTGAAAGATAACCACCTAAAGACCATTCCACCATAGTTTGGCCCCAATTGGCCCCGTAGTTTCAGAGGAGATAATTTTTAAGTGATTTTTTGCCAAATTTGATATTTTTAGTAACGGTGGCCATCTTGGTTGGCGGCAGGGATCATCGGACACAATTCTCAAAGAGGACCATCTGAAGACCATTCCACCATAGTTTGGGCCCAATTGGCCCAACAGTTTCAGAGAAGATAATTTGTAAATGATTTTTGGCCGAATTTTCTATTTTTAGTAATGGCAGCCATCTTGGTTGGCGGCCGGGGTCGTTGGACAGAATTCTGAAAGGGAATGACCTAAGCACCATTCCACCATAGTTTGGGCCCAATTGGCCCAGCAGCTTCAGAGGAGATAATGTTTAAGTGATTTTTTTGCAAATTTTCTATTTTTAGTAACGGTGGCCATCTTGGTTGGTGGCCGTGGTCGTCGGACACAATTCTGAAAACCATTCAACCATAGTCTGGGCCCAATTGGCCCAGCAGTTTGAGAGAAGATAATTTTTAAGTGATTTTTTGCTGAATTTTCAATTTTTAGTAATGGCAGCCATCTTGGTAGGCGGGGGGATTGTCGGACACAGTTCTGAAAGGGGGCCACCCAAGGACCATTCCACCAAAGTTTGGTTCAAATTGGCCCAGTGGTTGTAGAGGAGTAGATTAAAATGCAAAAAGCTAACGACAGACGGACGCCGGACGCCCATTGATAGCAATAGCTCACCTGACCCTTCGGGTCAGGTGAGCTAACAAGAAGTTTGATTTTAGAGGGGTCGTTTTTGTTTGGGGGAAATCTTCATATTTTTTTAATAAACAGACAAAGGCTTTTACACAAGTTTGACTTCAGAGGGGTTGCTTTTGTTTAGGGGAAATCTTCATATTTTTTTAATAAACAGACAAAGGCTTTTACACAAGTTTGATTTCAGAGGAGTTGCTTTTGTTTGGGGGAAATCTTCATATTAATTTTTTATTAAATAGACTATAACACAAGAAGTTTGATTTCAGAGGAGTTATTTTTGTTTGTATTAATAATACTGTGAAACCTGTCTAAACTGAACCTCCTAGGGATCAACTTTTGTGTTCATAATATACAGGTGTTCAGTATATAAAAGGTTAAATTAATAAAGATTTCCTACATTTGACCTTTATTTAATGTTAGGTTCATATAGGATTCCAGTTTATTCAGGGTTTGGTTTAGTCAGTTTTCACTATTACATGTACAGGGTTTTACCTATGAAACATGACATGACTGAAACACACAGGATGTCAACACAAGTGTGGTACCTCTATATCCCTCCAATGATTTAGTAAACATTTTATGAAATCTTTACGAAGCAAACTTGAGTTACTGTTACATCATACAGGCCATATTGACCGTCTGTTTAAAAAAAAAGTTAATTTCTCTAACCATTGAGGATAAAAATTATATAGACGAACAGATAGACGGACAGACACAAGATGATAGCAAAAGTTCAGAAACGACTTGAAAATAAAGTAATTATACAATATAACAAGAAATGTGTGCATCACGAAATACACCCGTCTATATTAATAGGGTTTTTCCCCTTCCACAGGGGAATCATGTGGCCAAGTTTGGGCAAGATCCAATGTACAGAACTAAAGTTATCATGCAGAAATGACCCTGTTGTCAAAAATTCTATTTATAGTACAGTGACCTTGCCTTTGACCTAATGACCCCAAAATAAATAGGGTTATTCCACCACCACAGGGGAATCATGTGGCCAAGTATGGTAAAGATCCAATATACCGAACTAAAGTTATCGTGCAGAAACGACCCTGTTGTCAAAAAGACTATTTACAGTAACGGTGACCTTGACCTTTGACCTAATGACCCCAAACTAAATAGGGTTCTTCCCCTTCCACAGGGAAATCATGTGGCCAAGTTTGGTAAAGATCTGATATACAGAACTAAAGTTATCGTGCAGAAACGACTTTGGACGCCCGCCCGCCATAAACAATCACATAATACGGCCCGTCTCGAGACGGGTGTATAACTAGAGGCTCCTAGGAGCCTGTAATCGCTCACCTGGCTCAAAGTTGGCCTAGCAGTTTCAAAGGAGATAATTTTTAATTGTATTTTTGCGAATCTCCAATTTTTAGCAATGTCCGCCATCTTCTTTGGCGGGTGGGGTTGTCGGATATAATTCTGAAGGTAGACCATCTAAAGACCATTTCACCATAGTTTGGGCCCATTTGAACCAGCGGTTTCAGAGGAGATCATTTTTAAGTGATTTTTTGCCAAATTTTCTATTTTTAGTAACGGTGGCCATCTTGGTTGGCGGCCAGGGTCATCGGACACAATTCTGAAAGATAACCACATGAAGACCATTCCACCATAGTTTGGCCCCAATTGGCCCAGTAGTTTCAGGAGATAATTTTTAAGTGATTTTGTGCCAAATTTTCTATTTTTAGTAGCGGCGGCTATCTTGGTTGGCGGCCGGGGTCGTCGGACACAAATCTCAAAGAGGACCATCTGAAGACCATTCCACAATAGTTTGGGCTTAATTGGCCCAGCAGTTTCAGAGAAGATAATGTTTAAGGGATATTTTGCCGAATTTTCGATTTTTAGTAATGGCAGCCATCTTGGTTGGTGGCCAGGGTCGTCGGACAGAATTCTGAAAGAGGATCACCTAAAGACCATTTCACCATAGTTTGGGCCCAATTGGCCCAGCAGTTTCAGAGGAGATAAATTTTAAGTGATTTTTTGCTGAATTTCCTATTTTTAGTAACAGTGGCCATCTTGGTTGGCGGCCCGGGTCGTCGGACACAAATCTGAAAGATGACGCCCTAAAGACCATTCCACCATAGTTTGGGCCCAACTGGCCCAGTAGTTTCAGAGAAGATAATTTTTAAGTGATTGTTTGCCAACTTTTCTATTTTTAGTAACGGCGGCTAACTTGGTTGGCGGCCGGGGTCGTCAGACACAATTCTCAAAGAGGACCATCTGAAGACCATCTCACCTTAGTTTGGGCCCAATTGGCCCAGCAGTTTCAGAGAAGATAATTTTTAAGTGATTTTTTGCTGAATTTTCTATTTTTAGTAATGGCAGCCATCTTGGTTGGTGGCCAGGGTCGTCGGACAGAATTCTGAAAGGGGATCACCTAAAGACCATTCCACGGGCCGTTTGTCTTCTGTTTTTGGTGGGGGTCGTTTGTCTTCTGTTTTTGATGGGGGCCGTTTGCCTTATTTTGTTGTTGTTTTGGTGGGGGCCGTTTGCCTTGTTTTTGGTGTGGGTCGTTTGCCTTCTGTTTTTGATGGGGGTCGTTTGCCTTGTTTTTGATGGGGGTCGTTTGTCTTCTGTTTTTGGTGGGGGCCGTTTGCCTTCTGTTTTTTGTGGAGTCCGTTTTGCTCTTTTTTAATTTTCTGTGTTTTGATTTTGTCTTGTTTCTCTTCTTTCTGTAATACAATCCAATAAGTACTTGGTGGACGGTACATCTTAATTATAAGTATTTGTGATTGTTTGTGTATACAGGTGTCCTACGTTTTGTTCTAGTATATGTCTTTACGTTCTTAGTTCGACGTTGTGATGTCTTCTGCGATGTCTGTATGAAAAAGATGTTCAGTCAGTCTTTATCCCCAGTCATTTGTTGGAAGGTTCATGTCTTGTCTCGGTTATTTGTGTTAGCTTGTGCAAAGTGGTGCCCAATACGGCTTGATTACATGAGTAACATGGCATATGTGTTTTAAGAGACATGCACTGCTTACCCTTCGTGAGTTCATCCCTCGGTTTTGTGGTGGGTCAGTGTTGCTCATCTTATTTGTTTTGCTGTGTTGTGTGCTTGGTTTCTGTGTCCTGTGTCTTGTGTGCCCAGTGTTGCGAGTGTTTCTGGATTGCACATTCTAGATCGCTCTTCGATGTTCTCTAACGTTTATTGTAAGTTACAAATATTGACTGTATAACCTCCTTTCGTGGTGTCCATGTTCTTGTCGTCATTTGGGTGAAAAATATAAGCGCTTCTTTTCACATTCAATTATCACTAGGGAAAGGATTGAGGAGGGGATAGGGAATTAATTGGCCCACTTGAAAATGAATTGCTCAAATAATCAAATCGTTCATGGTTCCTTGTCTATAACATGAGTCTATGACAAAACAAAGGGTACCAGATCATAGTTGTACTTGTTCTAGTAATCATATTTATAAACCTCCAAATATTTAGCCGGATGGCTCAATGAGTTAGAGCGTTAGATCTAACAACTCATACAAGCCTATCACCAATACTGCGTGGGTTCGCGCCCGGCTTTGTAAATTACAAAAAAGGTGCACTAGACTCGTAGCCGCAAGTGATAAAGTATACCAATTGCTTTCCCATGGTCGGTGGTTCTCTCCGGGTACTCCGGCTTCCTCCACTAAAACTGGTCGCAATGATATAGCTGAAATATTGTTGAAAATGGCGTTAAATACCAAAATTCAATTTATTTAAAATATTTAGGAATCAAAGTAATTAGACAATATAACGTTTTTAATTAATATTTCAATTTTTTAAAGCTAAGTGTACGTCTGAATGCATATGGAGGAAACATCACATATAGAATACTCTCAAACTAACCAAAGAGATGATACAGAGGATTTTCGAGGTTACGGTTTTATAGATTGTTCGATGTTCTGTACTATACGCGCCACCTAATGTATGTTATGACTATATGAAGACATATTTTACTCATTTACATACATTACATACGGGTTTTAATGGAACCTTGTTGCTCGATCTTTAGTTGCCAGTATAATGTTTTGGAGATCGTTGTTTGATCGTTGGTCATTTAACCATGGTATTTTCTGTCCTTATCCAGCTTACGGCTTCTGATTACTCCTTTGGTATCTTCAAACTTTTCTTGTAAAAGTTGTAAGGGAATAGTCATTTTCGTTTGAGAGATCTATTTTTGTTTGCTCTCAGTCGATACTATTTATTTTTTCAAAAGTACATATGGTATATAGGGAAAATGATATTGTTTTAATTGCAGCTCAAGATCAGAAAATGTTTGGAACCTAATATGCAGAGTATTTGCAAAGTGTATAATCAGATATATTAATGTCTGTAATAAATGGAGACATGATAATCCCCCTAATGATTAAATATGTGGTCAATAGTGTATATCCCCATACATTATCTTGTTTATATATAATAACACACGGTAGCATACTTCTCTTTTTGCATGACTTTTAAAAATAATGTATGTGTTATATTTAAAACCTTTATTATAACATATATGAACATTGTCATATCTAATAACCGGAAAATAGCCTAAAATATCAAGGTACATTTACAAAGCAAGTATTTGTACTACTGTATTGACAGACGCTATATACGCAGCACTCAAACTTTCAAATATTTCAACACAATACAATTTGTTTTACACTGCTTTTTATGAGATCTAAACAAAAAAGTTCACAGAAATTGTTACATTAAGAAAAGCTCCAGGTGTACAAGAAATACTTCAGAAGTGATATTTATGTCTTGATAGCAGTGTTTTAGTAATTTTCTTTGATGAATATATTCGTTTTAGCCTTCCAGAAGCATGAACTGGAATAACAAAAGTTGATGGAATACAAATGTCAAAATGTCGTTTTAATTGAGGAGTGTCAAAGCATTTAGAGATGCTCTGTTAGCTGGTTGTGAAAGTCAAAAAAAATATGCTTACAGGTCGCCTCGTATCCGTTCGCAATGGGGAATGTGAGTAAATTTCGTTTCCCTGAATTATATGGTCTCACTTTGTGTCATCATGGATTTTGAAGTTCGATATCAAATACAGTTAAAATGACAATTAAATGATTGATGGTGAATAATAAACAGCCAAAAACACTAGGTTTGTGTGGACCGAGAAAATAAATAAAAGATACATTCAGTGTTGCGATCTTAAAGTCCGTCAGTATATGTAGTTTTGAAAACTTGGAAATGACCACGAATCAATGTAATAAAACACACTTTACTCAACAAAGATCCTCCATTATTTAAACTGCGTAAGGCATATTGCCTGGCAATAATACATGGTTTTAATTGCTGATAAATTATCATGGATGACGTTTAATCATCATATATGTTGTCTTCATTGGTGTGTAGCTTTGCCAAACATGCCAGTGTATTGCACTGGTTGACGACACAGTTCCATACAGGCCGTTTAGATTAGCATCAGCACATGTATTGTACCACCAACCACCCAATTTCTCATCAGCAGCACAATTTTCACCACTCCTCAGGTCATTATCGACATCGATTGATGTGAATTTCATGCCATTATGGTACGCCATGCTGTCATCTGAAAAGAAGTTTATACTTGATCAAAACCTTTCTTGGTCTACCATATTCTACAACGACAAATTCCGAGGATCCGCAACGTTTTGTCCTAATCAAAAATGGTTCGCCATAGACAATCTTTTTAAAAGATTGGAAAGTCAAATAATATATAAGGTTTTAGGAGCAAGAAAACCAAATGGCCAAAATCGAGTACGGTCAACTGTGGCCGAGGGAGCAGAACCTTAGTTTAGGGTGTATGATACTTTCGGGGATTAATAGTCCAGCAGCAGAAATTAATTGTCAGAGTACGTATATATCATATATTAATATACTACTAGAAAAAACATTGTTGATTTAAAAACTCGATTTTTAAGATTTTTTGTTTACCATTTTTACAAGTGAAACTAACTATATATTATTTGTTCGCTTTGGATTATTTTGAAGCTATAATACATATACACAAAGAGCATTTGCATGATACCTTCATCTTATTATTAACAAATTATTCAATTGAACATTTTACCGGCATTTCCACTGTAACCACCAATATCAAGTAGGTACTGTGAGGCTTCATCTCCCACTATAAATACATCATAAACCGCGTAACGTGAATCTCCAGCAAAATCCTCTATGTCTATTCTAAGCTTATAGCTACCCTGAGATGTCAGGGTGTGGATATTGTCATTTCCTGTAGAAAGATAGGCAGTCTAATTAGATAATTGTGTTGTCTGTTCATCAAGATACCAATGGGGGAATCAGAATCCGTATATCGAAGAAGAACAGACAACACAATGGCCAAAAGAAAAAGTGCAAAAGGGCAAACAACGATCTACAAAACATACTCATAAAACTAAAGATCGAATAACACGAACCCCACTAAAAATCGGGGGTGAATTAATGTGCTCCGGAAGGGTAAACAGTTCCTATTCCACTAGTGACACCCGTAGTGTTAATCTAGTTACAAACCCGCTGATAAGTCATGAATGGGGAAAGGACTGGGCAGTGCTTACGACAAATGGAACATAACCGTGGTCATTTGTGACACAGATATTCCATAACGTCAACCAAGTCATTGTGGCGGCCGCAAAAATTTGGAAGAGATAACTTCAACTTAACCAAGAAGCACCCTTGGTTCAGTAGCTTCCTAGTTAGCAGCAACCCTCTATCAAGGAAATCCTGATTGGAACAACAACCTCTGGAATATCGTATCAACTGAGAGAGATATACTCCATTTGCAGGTGCTGATGGAATGTTGCTACATATAAATGGAAAGTTCATAATCAAAAAAATTAAATCATTTCTTAACAGCCCCTAACTGCCAATTTCGAGGTGTAGGACAAGGTATGAAGCAAACCTATCTGTATCTGTGGCATACTTGAAAAGCACAAAATAATAGATGCGATCAACGAAATCACCAAACCTATAATTATTTAGTGAAAGGACATCATCTATATACCGGAAGGTGAAATTAAAGGATTGTGCTAGCTTCTTTTCGTTTTTTCTTGAGACGCCCCTGTATCAAGTCTGCCTCATACGAATAAAGGAACAAGTTTTCGAGTTTTTCAGAATCGACATCTGATTCACATCACCCCTCGAATAGACAGTGGCACAATAACTCCGAAGCCAGGTTTAGACCACCGATAGAATACATGTTAATAGTTTGAAAAGAGGTTTCGTGCAGCATTTGGCAGACCCAGCAATATAGCGCTGTTGGAAAGGACACTAGTGTAATTAAGGAATCCAGTAGAGTGTACGTACAGCTGACCATTTCGGAACAAATGGGTTCACCACAGTTTTTTGTGGGATTCGTGTTGCCCAATCTGTAATTTTCTGTGTAGTGCTTTGTAAATCATTGTTTGTGTCAGTTTGTCCTTTTTCATGCGAAGACATTGTCTGTTTTCGAGAAAATAAAAGGTGAAATATCCCGCCATTTTTAAGCAGAGAAATTGCGCTTTCTAACTAAATCACTCAATTGTATGGTTATGTCGCAAAATAATTATGGTTACGGTTAGGGTGGCCAGTTTTATTGGTGAAGGAAATCGAAGTACCCGGAGAAAACCATCTACCTGCCGCAAGTCACTGACAAACTTAATCACATAATGTTGTATCGAGTGATAGGCACTGATTACATGGCTAGTTATAAATCCCAACTACCATACGATCACGACCACGATGGTCCATACAATAATTAGGTATTGAACGAAAGATAAAAATTAGACTCTGCTCCAGTCTTGAAATGAAAGATTTTATTCCATAAGACCTTAATACAACACCAATGTCGCTATATTTTGTTTTTATTGTCTTTGTTCTTGTTCTTGTGGCAGAAAATTACGGTTAGATTCGGACGAGGTCCAACCGTATACTATTAATTATTTTAGATAAATTCATTTAACTCACAAGTACATACATGTAATATAAAATACCTATCGCTATAGCATGATATATAATAATTGCTAAGACACGTCACATTTCCATTGAAGTGTCGGTATCAATACAGGTCACTGAGTGATCATGTATATGTCCTCGGGGTATAGATTATGACGTTTTTCGATTTTCCCTCTGGATTTTATTACTATTCTGATGGTGCGGTATAGTTTTTTCATTATTCATATGTATTCTTACATCAGTGGCATATACACAATGAAACCGCGTCGGTGGCGTAATGGTTAGCGTGCTCCCCCTCAAGTATGGTATATCGTTGGTTCGAGTCCCCATCTCGTCAAATCTAGACTATGAAATTTGTATTTTTTGTATTTTTTGCTTCTCAGATAAGCCTGTAGCAATAAAGATAAGGAGCAAAGACTATAATTGACTCGGAATCAAGATAATATGTCTGAGTGGGACGACAAGTCTATCCGTGGACTGTTGTTTCAGTGAGCCAGCACTACAAAAATCCAACTAATGCTGTTGATCTAGTACAAAGCGGACCTCATCATCATGATATAGCTGAATAATTGGCGTTAAGCAACAATCACTTACTCATTATACACAGTGACATTCCTTTTGTCTGCTTGTAGACTCGGACACATTATCTTGGTTCAGAGCCAGTCAAATTTTTGCTCTTGCCCTTTAATAATGTGTGATTAGCAATCAGCGATTGAATCCATGACCTACAGCACCCGTGGATAGCACACTTACCATGACTCCACCGATGCGGTTATAGTATCTCTTGTTGTCAAAAGTCTACACAAAACAATATACATGTATGAATAGTACAATTGTTTCACATTAACCCAACATACCCAACCAGTGTTCGTTATTTACATCTCCGAAGCCAAGTTTATAATCCTGCCAGTTTCTTTTGAAATTAACACTGCCGTCCTGCCGTCTTTGAAATACCTATATAACACAACAGTTAAAATACTTGTAGGCATATTGCTAGAAAAATACCTCAAGTTAAACGTCGAATCTGGAATTGAAGAAAAAAATCCCACATGATGACCATAGTTCTCTGATGACACACTAGTCGATTCTAGAAACCGCCCAAAGTCGTCACTTTTTGAAGAAAACAAACATACTCCATGGGTCTGTCAATGTTGGCAATACTCTTAACTGACGTTTTGTAGATCGTTGTTTGTTCTTTTGTACTTTTTCTTTCTTTGATATTCGGATTCTGAGTACCCCTTTGGTATCTTTAAACTTTTCTCATTAGAACAAATCTATGATCGTCATCACGAACTGATACAACCGAACGGTGTTCCATATTGCCTTGAGAAAATAAAGATGTAGCCTAATTTGCATATTCAAATGGAATAACAGGATTACCTACTGTTCAAACACTGTGGTATTTAATGGGTTTTTTTTTCATTTTACTACTGTAAAACAATCTCCACTATATTATATATGACTCTAGTATGGACCGGTTTTAGGAACGTAATCTAATTTTGTGTATATGTAGCCTTTAGCATTCTCTTTGGGTTTTCTATTAAAGTATACCGCTGGCAAGATGTCTCATCTTCATTGGTTAATATAAGGTTCATCTAGACGCAATGCCTAATTGAGTTGTATTCAAAATTTAACCTGGAGTCATTTATGTCCGATTTTTTTTAGAAATAGCTATCACGATCAGCCGAGAAGTATGTAATTTATAGTAGTAGTTTTGAAATATTGTTTCAAATCACGTTTTTCAAACCCCACATAACTTAAGCACAGACTTGAATTGTTTGTTCACAAATGTAGTATCATTATATTGTTTTACGGGACGAAATTATATCCCCTTGGTATTCTAAAAAAAATCAGATTATAAAATTGTATTGGAATTAAGTAGTAAAAGTGCATTTGATTCCGCTTTTTAATCATTTTTATTATCAAAGCTGGATATAGCATTGATATCAGGGTGATTTTTTTTATAAATTGTAATTTGATAAGAAATCTATTTGTAAAATGCAATTTACATATTAATAATTAAAAAAAACTCAGTGGAAGGTATTTAAGTTATCACTAGAAAGATATATTTTATGATTTATTTAAGTATTTTTAAATGGTTTCCATAAATGTATTCAGCACAAAGACACAGCACAGAACACTAAAGAGAACAGCAACGCGGACCCATAAAAAACCAGGAATGAACCCAGGTGCTCGCGACTGGTAAGCAGTTTATGCTTCCTTTAGGGCACTCGATGTGTTATTAATATAGTCAGGCCCGGCAAAGGTCTCGTCGATGAAAGAGGAAATACAAGAATCTACACAAAAGGGAAAAGATATATAGCCATTATAAACAATGTTATTCTCTACATAGTTTTAATTTATTTGTCTTTCCAACCTTTCGACTTTGAGCGTACCTGATGAAAGTTGTTCCAGAGACACGTCGTGCGCACTAAATTGGATATATGTACGTTTTAATCAAAGGAGGACAGTTGTGATCCCATAAACCGGTTCAACCCGCCATATCTGTGTGTCTGTCCCAAGCCATGACTTGTATTTCCAACGTCATATGTCATGGTCTTTATGTATTCACTGAGATAATAAAAGAGGTGATTGTTCGTTTTGTTAATATTTGTGAAATTGATGACGTATAAACTTTCTTTTACATCCACATACCGTCCATCCGCCACCATCTATGTCCATGTTACAGTAGACATCAATGACATCTGAATTATTTGGATATATTCTATAGGCGCCACTGGTACTCCCAACTGGGACATCGCTGCAATCTCGAGGATTTACTGTTCTGAACTGCTCTAACAATAGAAAATGAGAAATATCCTTGCACAATATTTTCTTGGAAGTGTAATCTTAACATTGAACTAAATATATTGATATATATTTAGATATGTTGGAAGATGTCAAAGGGATAATCAGAAGCCGTAAATCGAAGATTGGCATGTGTCTGAATTATTTTCTATCTTTCCCACTGCTATTTTTAACTAGAATCTAGAGAATGTCCCGAAAAATGGCATCCACGATTTTAAATATAGTCACATTATTGTCATTATTTAGGCAACGAATGTTATCTTGCTTTGAAATATTATTTCACCAGTTGGCATAATAACTATTTCTCTTTCTTTAAGGATAAAGCAGTATCTGAATAAAGCACATTTCTTTAAAATAACCATAATATTCTTCCCTTAAAGAATGCGTTATACCACAATATCACAACAGTGCCAAATTCTTATTGGAAACCATTGGAAAGAGATGCAATATCGATACACCTAGCACACATATATATGACTTCTCTTTTTTCTGGCTTGGTACATGCACTTCAATTGCCAAAGATAGCTAATTTATACGATTTGTTTTTGGTGTTTTAATTTCAGCTATATCATGGCAACAATGTTTTAGTGGTGGAAGAAGTCGGAGTACCTGGAGAGAACCACTGTAAACTTTATCACTTGCAGCTTCGAATCGAGTGCACCTTTTTTGTAATTTGCAAAGCCGGGCGCGAACCCACGCCGTATTGGTGATAGGCTTGTATGAGTTGTTAGGTAATACAACTTCCTAACTCATTGAGCCACCCGGGCCCTATAATTCTATATGACATCCCCTCTTAGTTAAATCGTTTTATCATCATAAGTGTTTGACCAAGGTATAATTTCAGTCTTGTCAAACGAGTGACAATATAATGGCCAACAGAGAAAAGGAAGCAAATTACAGAATGCTACACAGAAAACTAAAGATTGAGCAACAAGACCTACAGAGTGAACTCAGCTGTTTTGTATGGGTAGGCAGTGCCTGTACCACTGGTGTGCTATAATATTATTGTGGGAAAAATGTCAGATGGTGTGAGACTCTTTGGTATTGCTTTTGTTGTGGGCGCTATGTTTGATTTCGTGGATTTGGCGCTATGTTTGATTTCATGGATTTAAGTGAGTTGCTTCTTGGCATTCAATCGTAGTGTCCCACTTTACATACATTCCAGTTTAAAACAACCAGTATCACTCCCTGATCTTCTTCAAAACATTGTATACTATGTGTTCTCCATACCCCTCATTGCCCACAAATGAATGAGTGGTGGATTGGCTAGAACAAGTTACTTTTTGACGAGATGGCAAACATGTAAATAATGATTTAGTGCGCACGACGCGTTTCTGGAACATACTATTTTGTACTAGACCAACACGCTGGGTTTATTATGTCGCGCCACTCAGGCGCATAGTCCTGACTCCGATCTAATCAGTTTGTTTATAGTCGTTCATACCACGTGCTCAGCGCCACACGTTATTGGTTTGACCTGACCGGAGATCGAACCCACGATCTACACCACTGGAGGTCAGCAGTCAAGCCAGTCATTTTATTGACAAGCTGATGTTCTCCACAATGAAAACGATAGTGAAATTTTAAATTAAAATTATATCAGGTACGATTGATTTTTTTTTTTTTTTTTCAATTATTAATTATTATTTATTCATAGCTTCAGATCACAATCTGGTACACTTTAGTATTAACTAGTGTATAATTTGTCCATTTAATAACTAAAAAACACAGGAGACACGTTTTTATGTGTTTGCCTAATGAATTATTAATCACTCTACATTAAGAGGAATATTTTTTTTGGAAATACTGTATATTACAAAAGTATATACTAAGAATAGAGGGAATCAATGATCCAATGATTTCACCCTAGGGTCATAATTTCTTAGCATGTCATCAATGATTCAACGATTTCACCCTAGGGTCATAATTCCTTAACATGTCATCAGTGATCCAATGATTTCTCCCTAGGGTCATAATTTCTTAACAGATCATAGATGGATACTAGGTGATGGAATAAAAACGTAGATATATAATTTAGTGCGAGCGTTTCTTGAATAAGCTTTATCAGGTACACTGAATGTCGTAATATTGGAAAATGATTATACCAGTAGTGCAATAGGCCTTTAATATTACCTTCAAACATTAGCATACAATAGGCCTGCAATATTACCTTGAAACATTAACATACAATAGGCCTGTAATATTACCTTGAAACATTAACATACAATATGTCTGTAATATTACCTTCAAACATTAACATACAATAGGTCTGTAATATTACCTTCAAACATCAACATACAATAGGCCTGTAATATTACCTTCAAACATTAACATACAATAGGTATGTACTATTACCTTCAAACATTAACATACAATAGGCCTGTTTTAGTACCTTCAAACATTAACATACAATAGGCCTGTTTTAATACCTTCAAACATTAACATACAATATGCCTGTTTTAGTACCTTCAAACATTAACATACAATAGACCTGTTTTAGTACCTTCAAACATTAACATACAATAG
>MJUT01012373.1:187498-225317 GCA_002080005.1 Gigantidas platifrons | reverse complement strand
GCCTGTTTTAGTACCTTCAAACATTAACATATAATAGACCTGTTTTAGTACCTTCAAACATTAACATACAATATGCCTGTTTTAATACCTTCAAACATTAACATACAATAGGCCTGTAATATTACCTTCAATGATTAACATACAATATGCCTGTTTTAGTACCTTCAAACATTAACATACAATAGGCCTGTTTTAGTACCTTCAAACATTAACATACAATAGGCCTGTTTTAGTACCTTCAAACATTAACATACAATATGCCTGTTTTAGTACCTTCAAACATTACTATACAATAGGCCTGTTTTAGTACCTTCAAACATTAACATACAATAGGCCTGTAATATTACCTTCAAACATTAACATACAATAGACCTGTTTTAGCACCTTCAAACATTAACATACAATAGGCATGTCTTAGTACCTTCAAACATTAACATACAATAGGTCAGTTTTAGTACCTTCAAACATTAACATATAATAGACCTGTTTTAGTACCTTCAAACATTAACATACAATAGGCCTGTTTTAGTACCTTCAAACATTAACATACAATATGCCTGTTTTATTACCTTCAAACATTAACATATAATAGACCTGTTTTAGTACCTTCAAACATTAACATACAATAGACCTGTTTTAGTACCTTCAAACATTAACATACAATAGGCATGTCTTAGTACCTTCAAACATTAACATACAATAGGCATGTCTTAGTACCTTCAAACATTAACATATAATAGACCTGTTTTAGTACCTTCAAACATTAACATACAATAGACATATCTTAGTACCTTCAAACATTAACATACAATAGGCATGTCTTAGTACCTTCAAACATTAACATACAATATGCCTGTTTTAGTACCTTCAAACATTAACATATAATAGACCTGTCTTAGTACCTTCAAACATTAACATACAATATGCCTGTTTTATTACCTTCAAACATTAACATACAATAGGCCTGTAATATTACCTTCAATGATTAACATACAATAGGCCAGTTTTAGTACCTTCAAACATTAACATACAATAGGCCTGTTTTAGTACTTTCAAACATTAACATACAGTAGGCCTGTTTTAATACCTTCAAACATTAACATACAATAGGCTTGTTTTTTACATACAAACATTAACATAGAATATGCTTGTCTTTTTACATATAAACATTAAAAGGGTTAAAAAAGAATTGTTAAGTGTTTTTTTAATTTGCGGTTATTATTATTAATATATAAATAAAACACCAAAACTGAATCTTTAATGTGGCTAAATTTTTTAGAACCTCAAAATGGCTTCAGAAGACATAAATGTGATAATGTGAAATAGGATTACAAGTTAAAAGATTCAAAATCAATTTATTTTGCTTGATTGTAGAAGAAATGAAAATACTAAAGATTCATTCTGGTTATTAAAAATATATATAGTAATTTTTCATGGATCTGTAACACGTTTGAATAAACGTTAATGAATACCAAAGAGGAAATTAACCATGGAGAACCCACCACAATCACCTACCACACCTTCATTCACTGAACATATAAAAGAACCACGACATATGACGTTGGAAATCCAGATCCTGGTTTGGGATAGGCATACACTAAACGTTAGAGAATACCGAAGGGGCAATGAAAAATGGAAAATCTAGAGAAACTGGCAACATAGGGTACACAATACGAGGAAAAACAAAAACACAGCACAATATGTGTAGGACACCACTACACGCAAGCAAACACAAACAACGTAAAAAGGATTTGAGTCCCCTACAAACAAATGGATGTATCGATCGTTTTCATAAGGAAATCGTAATGGACATCTAAGGTCTGTCTAATCTAGTTTGAGGATTAACATAACGGCTAATGACTGTGATGGCATATACGTCATCACCAAACCATCTATTATCCTGGGAACGAAAATCTTTAAAGTCATTTTCAATCTGCCACAACTAATACATTACGTAAATGATATTATACAGTGGGATACACGATAATGGGTAACATAGCATATTATGAATTGCTATCTTCCAAGTCAAATTTTTTATCCCAACTTGATTTGAATATATAATACAAACGGGGTTTGGTGTTGAAAAGATATCTTTCTTTTAAATATTGAAGTTTCACCGCGAAATATATTATCAACAAAAATAAAAACAAGAAAAACCACACCCTCTGAACAGTTCCAAAATACAATCGACCAATGGTAAGATAAATACCCCTTGACAAATACACTTAATCCTGACATGGTACAGACTTTCAATCAAGTTATAAGATTTTGACACCACATGCGGCCGTTCTTTCGCAATACTCTTACTATTTATAAAGGTGAGATCGAATTCCGTTCAAGGCGAGGTGTACTCGATGCAAAATTATGTGATAAAGTTTTTCAGTGAATTGCGGCGGGTCAGCGGTTTTCTCCGGGTACTCCGGTTTCCTCACCAATAAAACTAATCGCCATGATGAAGCTGAAATATTGTTGAAAGTTGGGTTAAACCTCCCTACCCTAACATAATAAAAGTATGAATTTGTCCAACATTTAAAAATCGCACTTGTCGAACAAACCTTGCAAAAGCAAACCGTGATAGATGGTTTATTAATAGATTGATTATAACAGTCTATAGACATGTAAGAGACACAAACTATTTGATGATTAAATAAGAAGAGTTTGAAGACACCAAAAGGGCAATGAAAACCCGTACATCGAAGAAGAACAGACAACACAATGGCCAAGAGAAAAAAGTGGAAAAGGACAAACAACGATCCACAAAACATACACACAAAACCAAAGATCGAGCAACACGAACCCCACCAAAAATCGGGGGTGAACTCGGGTTCAAGTTAATTAAAATCAACATTTAAAATAGTATACATAAATCTGTCATTTTAAAGCAGTAACTATTTGTAACTACTGTAGGAACTGCTTACCCTTCCGGAACACCTGAGTTCATCCCGGTTTTTAGTGGGATTTGTGTTACTGGATCTTTAGTTTTATGTGTAATGTTTTGTAGATTGTTGTTTGTTCTTTACCTTTTATATTTTGGCAATTACATTGTGTGTCCTACTTCGTTTTACCGCTTCTGATTTTGGTATCATTAAACTTAAAACAGTTCCAAAATCCAATCCACATATCGTAAAAATGTTAAGCAATAATATGATAAACCATCCAAGATAGGGAATGTACATGATGATTCCGATGGTCACAAGGGTAATATACAAAAACAAAGGAACTCAAAGAATTTATAGACCTTATGCTTAAACATTTAACGAATATATTTGGATAATTTCATACTTCAAGTTAAACAGAACGGTGACCATTTATATACACATTGTGATATATCTGTCTATTGCTTATAAATGTAAAATATCTGATAATTTTGCAGTATATGCTTCAGTGAATGTAATGTAATTGCTGTATTTGAGAAACCCATGAACAAAATGGGAAAAATACCTCACTGTCGGAACAATTCCAAAATCAAATATCAAAATTGTTGAAAGAGGCAAAATCGATACAACTAACACATAAAAACCATGATTGCTTTTTTATTGGAGGGGTAAACTTGTTTTATGCGCCCGAAGTGATGTGGTCATGCAAATGATTTTCACATATCCGTAAAATGTCAGCCCTCACATATAATCAGGCAAACAACGTTATTATAAAGAACGCTATATAAAAAATCTTGAACATAACACATACCATATTTAAGCTTCGTGACACAGAAGTTGTCATATGTATAAATACTAGTTCTAATAGAACCGATGGCCTCAACCATTATCTAAATATTATATAGTATAATGATCTGACAAAATACATACTTGATTTATTCTTTTTATATTATTATATGACTTTAGATAATGTCTTTTCTGATTGGCTGACGTCCCTAGAAACGTTCTTTGATAAAACGTTATATTCACCCCACGCGACATAACGCGCGGTGAATATAACATGTACGGTTTGTGGTTAAAATTTTTAATTTTACTCTCTTGAGTGGAGAAATATCGTAACTCACTGGCAACAGAAGGAGAATATATATATATCCACCTCATTAAAAGTAATTAATATTGTATAATGTTTATATCTTTTTGAGAAAATATATTTTCAAGCCAAAATTATTTCTACCAGACATTATACCTATATCATTAAAGAAACGTTTGATTTGAAATCTGATATGATACATGTATCTACGTTTTCTATATTAGAACTTGGTCGATACTTCTGCTTGTAGACTTATCCCCCCCCTAGGATACCATCAGTCCAGCAGTCAGTGCTTCGGCACTCCCAGGGCTTATTTAATATATTCATTATTGAAATCGACAATCCCTAATGGGGTAGCTTTAGCCAATTTTGGCTGTCCTCTTTGTTTCGTTTTGTTATCTTGCACCCAAAGACTTTTAAATTATTTGGTTTCCCAATCTTTGGGGTCGTCGTGGTCGTGATCGTATGGCAGTTTGACTTATGCCTACCTATACATTCAATGTCTATCACCACTAACGCTGTGAGATCGCAACCCACTCAGATGAAGTATACTCGATAAAATGTAATGTGATAACGTTTGTCAGTGAATTGCGGTAAGTCGGTGGTTTTCTCAGGTTGCCCCGGTTTATTCCACCAATAAAACTGACCACCACGATATAACTAAAATATTGTTGAAAGTCGCGTAAATCCAAACCAAGCCAAACTCAATCTTTTGACTTTGAGCGTACCGAATTACGGTTATTCCATAAACGCTTCTTGTGTACTAAATTTGAAATCGTTGACTGTTCAAGGTCAAACAACTACAGGAACATGTTATACACATCTTTTTAATACTAGACTTGTGCAAATAAATTGCATGTTATTCGACAATATCTTATGAAATCATTCATAATTTGACTTGATAATACAGATTGTTTCAATGTAAATTGAATGCCTTACCTTCTGATAAAATTTTCGTGATTATCAAAGAATCTGAATACTGTTCCAATTGAGGAGAACAATGTGAATTTAAGCTGCAGATTCCAGTGTTGCTGTCAAAGCTTGCAATACAACACATATGCTGTGATACACAGTTCATTGCACAATGCAATATGGATAGCACGACTTGTATTGCTATGTTTGTCGAATGTCCGGCAATGCGTTTTCCGTACTCAGTGTTGAAATGATGGTCTATTACATCCGATGAATGAACTATTCCGAAGAAAAATAATAATATCGCGTGTTGTCTGATACATTTGAAAGACATTGTTCAAAGTCCCATATTACAATAACGTGTAACGTTTGTCTGAATTGTTATATATGGCTTATATTGATTTGTTTAAGGACCAGCAATTGAGCTACCATATCTATTGATAATATATTAATCCAATAGATGAAACTATATAAATATGATTGCTAATATTTTTTACGGATGACGGTATCTAAAGAATAAAAACAATCCACTGGAATTTCATTTCATGCTGTTAGAGCATAAAAGCATTTTTCATGGGTTTGTTTGATTTTGGTTAGTACACTACTTGTAGTTAACTTAAAAAGTAAATATATCTGTGTATTCAAGTCTTTAATCAAAGATTATAAAATTTGCATTGCTTGCTTATTGCATAATTATTTGATCACGTGATACTTTGTTTATGAAGAAGCGGTGCAAATGGAACAGACGAATTGTATGAAAATCCCTCGGGAATAATGGTACGTTTCACACGCCCAACATCCCTACGTTGCCTCTTAAATGGCGTCGGGCATTGAAAATTGTAAAAACGATCACAATTAATCTTCTCCAGGAACCTACAGATCATAAGTATTCCATTCAAAACAAATATCAAGTGGAACTTTTTTACCGGAAGTTTCAATGTGAACGAAGAGAACTTATGTTGGTATGGCGGTTTCGTCAGTTTTATCATTTTTTTAACCATATTTTAAGGGATTTATAAGAAATGATAGGAAAAGTTGTATCAAAATAAGAAATACTCCAGGAACTTCCAATATATTGAGTATGGTATCAAAAATTTGCTTGAACAACCCTAAGCGGTGTTTGGTGAAAAAAGAACTCAGAAAGTAAGTCCAGGTTTAATAAAAGATCAACACGGCCTCTTTTACTTCTTCAGCCGTTCATTGCTTAAGTACTACGATGACGTCCATTTGATTCAATATGGCGGTCGTATGCAAATTAGCAAAATGGGCTTGATTTTGCCATATGCAAAGATTATACAATTTACATTGCATGCTTATTGGCTATGCATTCATCATTAAGGTGCTAAAACAAAGACTGGCTGACTCGAAGTCAGGACAATGTGTCCGAGTGGCATGTCTACCTGCAGACTGTTGCTTCATTGAATTAACACCGACATTAATATAATCGTATCAAAACATCATTTGTTCTCGCCATTATGTTGCTGTAAAATTTCTTGCTTGGCATTAAAACACTCTCTAACCCACTCTTTGATTAAAAGGAATAAGTTGATTATTTGATGGTGTTTAGCGCCACTTTCAACAATATTTCAATTATATCGTGGCGGTTTGTTTTAATGGCGGAGGAAACCACCAACCTGTCGCAAGTCACTGACAAACTTTATCACATAATGATGTACATCTCGCCCTGATCGAGATTCGAATTCACATCAATGGTGATGGGAAGTGATTGCATAGGTAGTTGTAAATCCAAATACAATACAATCACAACCACGACGGTCCTTCTAGATAAATTGATTATTATCTATATATGTAGAAATAAAAGGTCAGGTTATGTTATGTTAAAGGAATTTGACGTAACTCTTAGTTATATGATAGAGGTCATCCTGATTTTGTGGAGATTCCAGAGAAACGACCTGAGACGAATAATTGACATAAATTGATCACGGAAAGTTACGACGTGTACATAACGCCAAGGACGATAATCAAAGTAACAAGGTTAGCAATGATAATTACGGATAATAACAAGAAAATTTAAACCAGCGAACAACCATCTCTCTTCTGTTGTCAATGAACATACACATACAAAACAAGAACACCCCTCTCCAAAAAAAAAAGAAGAAAAAAAAAACATGACATATGGTGTTGAAAATACATAGAGTGGGGGCATAGCTTCTTAATTCAATCCTAACACTCCCTCTCTTAATATTTGGATCACCAACGGGGAAACAGATATATCCATACAGACCACAAGCTATCACAAAATGAATGACAACATAAACATAGACAGTATAACAGATTTAATATCAATTAGTCATAAATGTCTAAGGAAATAATTGTTTTTCGTGGAAATTGGTCACAACTTTGTTGGAATTAATTTTTGAATATGACATAGTATTATATAAACGAAAGAAATATAAATGTACCGGTTTGATAGCTAGTCAGACCTACTACAAATGTAGTTACATAAGTGAATGTACACCCAACTACCATATCATCGTGGCTACGGAAATCCAATGAATGTACAAGTGAATTTAAAAATTATACGAAATATATTAAATGAGAAAAGTAGGAGATCGATATTTTTACGACGAAGGTAAAATACCAATTTGGATTATATAAACACGAAGGAATTCAGACAATGATGCATGGAAAAACAACAAACATTTACAATAATAAAACATCGGAATTCATATGCTAAACCGCTATTGGTATGTAAAAATGACATTTCACAGTGGTGTAAATCGGATTCAATTGGATGAAATTCGGACGGGATTACGGGGAAATTCGGATTTTTAAAAAATATTGGGAAAACCAATATTGCAATTTAAAGAGGTGTTATCTTGCTGAATATATATACATGTATTCATTATCGGAACATATACAATTTATTTTTACGAGCTTTAGAAACAGGTAGTTTATGTCTGGCCAGTTTCGCAACGAGTGCAAATTAATTTTATATTTACTGACAATGTACATATATTGTGTTTTTCTTGCAATGCCCAAAAGTCAAAAACAACTGCCAAACTGTCTGGAAAAGAGCAGAAACAATCGTCGTTCTACTCGTTTTCAATGGCGTCACACGTGTTCCCGGAGTGAAGTATAAATCACAATTGATGTCCCATCCTTCTTCGCATTCTAAATGATTCTAAAGGTTCATTCACTATAAGTATGGTCATTGTATGACGTCGTGCTAGTGATCGTATTGTAGTTGGATTTATAACTACCAGTGCAATCAGTGCATATCACCACTAAAGTTGTGAGTTCGAACCCGTAGAGAGGTGCACTGCATACAACATTACGTGATAAAGTTTGTCAGTGACTTGCGACAGGTCTGCGGTTTTCTCCTGGTACTCCGGTTCCCTCTACCAATAAAAGTGACCGCCACGATATAACCGACACATTGTTGAACGTGGCGGTAAACACCATAAACCAATCTAAAGAGATCATATAGTTCATAAATTCATAAATCCTGACGATAGAAATTCATATCAGTTTGAGTTAATAATCTATTCTTGTTATTGAATTAATCGTATCTTTAGTATTCTCAAATGTTCAATTTCAAACAAAGTAATTCAGTGGTTGTTTAAATTGAAATCTTTGAATCACATAAGGGCCCGGGTGGCTCAATAGGTTAGGTAGCTGGATTACCTAACAACTCATACAAGCTTATCACCAATACGGTGTGGGTTCGCGCCCGACTGTGTAAATGACAAAAAAGGGTGCACTCGACTGGCAGCTGCAAGTGATAAAGTTTACCAGTTGCTTGCCCATGGTCGGTGGTTCTCTCCGGGTACTCCGGCTTCTTCCACCACTAAAACTGGTCGCCATGATATAGCTGAAATATTGCTGAAAGTGGCGTTAAACACCAACATCAATCAATCAATCGAATCGCAGTGGCCTTTAGCTATATGCACTATTGAAGCAGGAGCACGATATTCCTTTTCAAGCACCTGCGTTCACCCTTGATTTTTAGTGTGGTCTGTGTTGTTCAATCCTTCATGTTTTCTGTGCAGACTTTTGTGAATTGATGGTCTTTTTATTCTTTCTCTTTGTATTGTCTGTCCTTCGATTAATGGCTTCTAATTACATCTTTGGTGTCTTCAAACTTGTCTGACATATATTTTAATGAATATACTATAGATCATGATCCCGGTACCTCATTTTATCACTTTTGCTGAGTTTCCTTAGCAAAATATTTAAATGTATATTTGAATAAGTAGTACATACCAACATGATTGAGAGACCGTCGTAGCCGTGATCGTATGGTAGTTGGATTTACGATCAGTACAACATTATGCGATTGAGTTTGTCAGTGACTTCCCACATGTCGATGGTGTTCTCCGCGCACCTCCGTTGCCCTAGTTGAGCAGCATGTATTAAATACCCCTAAATATATCATGGATAAATTTGAATTTCATCACCTGTTAGATTTAATTATTTTTTTAGTTCAACGCAAATAACTTAATGATAATTAATATCAATAAATAAATCCAATATATATTATCACACAGACCCCAGTTGTGTTCAGTCCGGCAAACACCAATTCGTTCTTTCCACATGTTTGGTATATACTGTCTTTATCGACGCCTTGATCCATGCATTTTAAATACACTCTATGTACAACACATAGATTAGGCTTATTTTCGAAAGCTCCACACATAGGTGATTTACAATGAATACATTTTCCGTTGTCATCCCGTTGGTATCCTTGTTGACACTGGATCCTGTCATCTTGGGTACATCCAAAATCAAAAAAGATGTAAATATGTTTCTTCTGTCTATCATCGTAATTCACAGGTAACATGTAACACTGGTGTTCAGATGGATAATAATCTTTACAAGTCTTGCAATAGACGTTTCCACGGGTTTGATCTCCCACTCGTTTGTTCATGGTTTGTCCGCAGTTCTTACATTTGTAATAGGAGGTACACGTTGAATTTCCCAATGGCGCCGTCTTCTTGTGGAGATTAAAGCATGTTGGTCCTTTGAAGTATCGTCCACAATCCTGACAATGTATCCAATCATCTTCAGTTTGATCGTGAATCTTCCGCCAATTATGACATACGTTGTTGCAAGCGTGTTCTTCTTTGGTGTTATAACCTTTGTTACAGTTTGTACAGAAATAGTTACGACTCAGGAACGCAGTCATACTGGTAATCACATCGCAGTGGTTGTCATGGTAGTACAATTAGATCTTCTTCTCGGCTGTGGGTCCATGGTAAACGATTCCGTTGAAATGCTCTCTCGATATCACATGTATCTGATATCCTACCAGGAATCGTTGAAATGTTTTGACATCTTCGATTCCGCATTGATGTAGGGGTACCCCCGCCTTGGCGTGTAATTCCAACGCCAACTCTTCTTGGATACGATGACCTTGTCTAATAGATTTCCTTTGCCTATGTCCGGCGATCTTAGCTTTAGCCGTTACGATGGCCCTGTCACAACACAAGTCATCTTTGTTTTGTATCTGGATGATGCAACGTTTATCTATCAGGAACCTGTCTGTGTCCACGTAATCACATCTCTTACCAGTTCCACCCTTAGGAAGGCTGACGTGTGTTATATTCAGTTGTACACAATGGTCCAGGACGAACTGTTCGTTGGACTGTAGCACTCTTTCTATTTCGGCTAGTAGTAGTTCACTGGTCAGTTGGTTCATCTGCATAAAAGGTAATCTGATGGGAAAATCCAAATCGGGACATTCAAGGGTAACTTGGACTAAATCCTGTTCCTGCATTCCTTTGGTCACATCTGTTAGAACGGAGTCAAATAGGTTCTGTAGGGTTTTCAATATGTCTAGTACACTCTGGACGTTTAATTCATTGAACGTAACTCTGTACTCGTTGGATTCGGTGTTAAATTGAGGAATCTTCTTTCCATTCTCCTTAGTAATGGTGTAATACTGATCGGGGTGGTTGATATCCATGGGTTGATTTTGTAAACCGGCTCCACTCTGATATTTCTCCTTCAGATGGTAATACAGGTTATCCTTTCGTCTATATAACAATCCGCATTCATTACATGGAAAGAAGCTGTCGTTGTTGTGTTTTCTCTCGTGTCTTTCGATATTGTCCTTTCTAGTAAAACGCTTAGGGCATACTTCACAGGTAAAGGTAATATGGTGTTTGTTTAGACGGTGGTGCTCCATTAATTGACTCTTCTTGGCAAAGGTTTGTTGACAATATCCACAGGAATGCATCTGTAAAAGACAAATGTATAGGTATTTACAACATGAATCAAACAGTTCAACTACATGTCAGATAAATTTGATTTGCTAAACCTACATGTATGACTTACATCTGTTCTGTCTAATTGGTGTAAGCTCTGAGCTCTAAACACGTCTGTTCACTTCGGCGTCTGGGCACAGAATGAGAATGTTTCGCGTCGAGTCGGCTTTAATAAGTGTAGGATGACGTCATGTTACTAAAAATAGATCTATGAGTCATCGAAGTGCTGTGACATTCGACACAGTCTGTTTAATTCTCTCTGTCTCTTGTGTTTTGTCTTTTCGTTTATCTCTCCGTTTGTTTTATGTTTTCCTTGTTGATTTCTGTTTCTAATTTCGACTTCACGTCACAATACCATCAATCTCCTCCTCCTCCTCCTCCTCCCAAAACACGAAAAACGTAAACAAAAACCTTAACAAAGGGAACAAATAGCCATTAAAAAGTTAAATGAACACGAAAAACGTGATTAAAACTGAAAGCATAACTTGAAAACGTCACTAAAAACGTGAAACACACGCAAACGATACGATAAAAACTCGAACAAACGAGAAACACGATGAAAATATCGAATACATGGGTCACGGACGAATTGAAGAAAGCATTAGAGAAAGGATATGTAATTCAGCGCATCTACGAAGTGTGGCATTTCGATGAAACGGAACAGTACGATCCGAAAACGAAAACTGGAGGACTCTTTACCGATTACGTGAATACCTTCCTCAAAATGAAGCAGGAAGCCAGCGGTTGGCCAGAGTGGTGTCAGAGCGAAAACGATAGATGGAGGTACATCGGAGACTACCACGAAAAGGATGGAGTACTCATGGACTATAACAACATAAAGAAGAATCCTGGATTGAGAGCATTAGCCAAACTGATGCTGAATAGCTTTTGGGGAAAATTCGGCCAGAGATCCAAAATGCCTCGGATAAAATACATATCCGAACCTGCCGAATATTTCGACATGTTGACAAGCGACCAGATTCTTGTGATGGGTATAAATTTTGTCAGCGACGAGATGGTGGAAATGAGATATCAATACAAAGAAGAGTTCGTCGAAGAATCCGGAAGAACCAACGTAGTCATAGCAGCCTATACCACAGCTCAAGCCCGTTTGAAGTTTTACAGTTATTTGGAACAATTAGGACCCCGTGCCTTATACGCCGATACAGACTCAGTCGTGCATACCTCTAGGCTATGCGAGTGGAAACCAGAAATCGGTGACTACCTAGGTGATCTCACCGATGAAGTGCCCGACAACAGAATAATAGAGTTTGTCACCGGTGGACCAAAGAACTATGCCTACAAGATTGCCAGACCCGATAATGATGGAAATACGACCATATGTAAAGTGAGAGGCATCACTCTCAACTACAAGAACTCCTTGACCATCAACTTTGATGCGATCAAGGACATGGTCATTAACAACAGAGGTGACGTCAAGACCGTGAGGGACGACTTCAAGATCACGAGAGATCACAAGAGATTACTTACCGTACTTCAGGACAAAGACTACAGGCTAGTCTTCGACAAAAGAGTCATCATGCAGGACTACAACACGCGACCGTACGGATTTAAGAGGGTCGTCTATCCTGTAATGGCCAACATAAGGAAACAGATCATCCCAACGACCGATGAAAAAGAGCCAGAACTGACAATTGACAATGTGTAAAATAAAACATCGAAATGAATACTTGTTTGTTTGTTATTAATATGCCCTATCTACCCTAATTCAGTCAGTCGTACCCCGACATCTAAAACGACATCATGAGTAATACTTGTAGTTTATGCAATAGGACCTATGTGAGGCCTGCAGAATTTAAATGCCACTTAAAAAACAAACACGGTCAAATAAAGGACGGTTCCTCTGTTTCGGTCTGGTGTTGTAATGATGACAACTCTGGACCACGCGGTGGAGAAGCATAGTCGTAGCAAGTTTCCTTCGAAGGAGGAGGAGGAGGAGGAGGAGGAGGAGGGATAAATTGCATGTTTTCATATCTGCTGTTAAAATGGCGCTTCATATTGTCTCTTCTGGTAAATCTCATTTCACAGTCTGGACATGTTGAAGACATTATACGGAACCGTAGATGGGGTGGACATGGACACCCTCGACCCTCGAAATAAACATTTAATCATCCTAGACGATCTCATGGACGAAACCGATCAAAGAGTAGCTTCACTGTTTACGAAAAAGAGTCACCACAGAAACATCAGCGTCATGCTCACCGTTCAGAGCCTTTTCAACAGAAATAAGTATAACAGGACAATCAGTCTAAATACCCACTACATGGATTATTGGATTTCCATTTGTCTAATTATAAAGACTGGGAATTGTCTAGCTATAGATGTAGGGTTAATTAATCAACATAAATTATTTAAATTACTCGGTTTGTAATACTTCATTATCGAATGAGAACCGTAATTAGTCATGGCTGACTGAATTCAAGAGGGAAAAAGGATTTAACATAGGGGTCAATGGGGCCATAAAGGCCCGATACACTACTCGCATGTTTATCTATTTAAAAAAAATGCTTAGAGGGTCTGCTAATTTTATTTCATTTGTAAATTTATTATGTAGGAATTAGTAATGATGCTCATAATTACACGTTTAGAATGAACATGATTATCTTATAATATTGATATAAGTTTTACATACTCAAATACTTATTACTGAATATATGCTTTGTACATGTAAAACAGAGAGAGCTTGCATATGTACTGTTACAGTCCCATTCATATACAGTTGTGAATGAAATGCTTTAAAGCTATATACGTATCTAAAATAGTTGAACATTTCTTTCTAGTTCGGAAATCGTTCCACTTATTCGCATACATTTTGCTTCAGTGTAGCGTTTGGTATTTAATTTAATGCTTTATTTATTTATAGAGGATTACAAACAGCCGAAGGCTACAAAGTTGGTCTCCTCAACATACATATGATACACAACATTATATACAAGACAAGACAAACAATACAACAGTCTATCTCACACTCAATCACTCATAATAGTTAATACAAATTATATTTTCAATAGCAATTTAAAATATTTGCAAAGCATACAATTTATAGAAATCTATTGCTATTTTCAATGAATTCATATACAAACTGAAATATAACTATGTTATCATCCATAGATAAATCATCACTTCCTTGAAGAAAAAGCTCAACTAAATACGTGTTTAATTCATTTCTGAAACTATTTAAATTCACATTTGGACAGAGCAATGATTTAATCTTGTGAAAAAGTGTTTTTCTCAATTCATCATGTTTATCACAGTAAAGAAAAAAGTGCTGAGAAGTTTCAGGCTTACTGAGGCTACACCTATTACATAATCGTGATGGTATACGATTATAACTGTAAAGATGGTCATTTAAGCCACTTAGACCAAGTCGTTTGGTAGACTTACATGACATAATAAAGGTCATGAATAACACAACGAGTGTCACTAATGGAGCAGGAACTGATTGCTCTTTCGATCTAAGTGTGCCACCGATTTATTTTATATGATCCGCGTTGCACTTCACTACGCACACACTTAAAGCAGCAGACCATTATTGAATCTATTTTTTCGTTAGGAAATCTGGCGTGGATTTCGTTATTTCTACCCATGACCGGGGGTTTTACTGACAAGTTCGTTAAAACCGTCTGGGATTTGCTCCCCATTTCGTCTGGTGTTTGCAATATAGATGACATAACACATTACAGAGGGATAGGAACAGTATTGCAATCATTTTTAGCAACCAAATATTTGTGGTAATGTTTTGTGACTACAAGATGAAGAACAACAATAGTACATATTACCATTTAAAAACTACAATTGTTGTACAATAAAGGTAACCGAATATTTTAATATGGTTTATTCAACTAGTATACTAGTGTGTAATTACACAGGTTCCTGGAGCATATACTACATGTAGATTAAATGGAAACGGAATATAGCGTGAACGAGAAAGGTGAACTTTGAAAACGCTTGGAACTCCTTTTTTCACATTGCAGATTGTTTGAACATTTCCAAGATCGCTTTTCTACCTCTTTATCAGATTTGAATTGTATAAATACATTATATCTTTTTCGGCAATGTTTTATAATTAGAAGATAACCACATAGATATCGTGAAATCATTGCTAATTTGGTTTGACTGTGTCAATGTATATTGAATTACGTTTATTTTATTTTATGGTTTCTGTGTTGTTGTTGTTTTTTTTTTTTTGTCTTCGTCCTGTGTCTTGTGTACCCAATGTGTCTCTGGATTGTCCATTTGTTGTTATTGCCCCTTCGGTTTTCTCTAAAGTTTATTTACCTTCTGATGACCTTTTCGTGATCATCACATAATCTGAATATTGTTACATTTTAAGAGAACACTGCGAATTTACACCGCAGCTTCTCGTGTCGTCGTCAAAGCTTGCACTACAACATGCATGTTGTATTGTACAGGATATTGCACAGTGCACTATGGATGAAACAGTATATATTGCTATGTTTGTCGAATGTCAGACAACGCGTTTATCGTGCTCAATATTGAAAGTATGCCCTTTTAGATCCGACGAATTCACTTTTCCGAAGCTGATGAATAACAACAGATGTTGTATGATGTATTTGAAATACATTGTGCGATGTCTAATATTACAAAAACAGAGACTATTTATCTTCTTTGGTATAGAGCGAATGGCTTATATTGATTTGTTTAAAGGAAAAACAATTGTGAAATGATACCAATTAATAATTTGTTAGTACAATAGATGACGTATACGGATGACGGTAACCATAAAAAACAATGCATTTTTAATGAAACAATGGAATGTCATTTTAAAGCATAAACGCATTTTTCATGTGTTTGTTTGATTTCAGTTACTGCACTACATGTATATAAATTGAAAAAGTAAATGTATCTGTGTATTCAAGTCTTTAAATATTAATATAACTAAAGGTTATAACATTGGCATGTGTTGCTTCTTCTTGGCGAAACACGCAGCATTACGGTGTAAAATACAAACTGGTTGACTCCGAGTATTCAGGATAATGGGTCCGAAGGAAGCGATATGTCTACATGCAGACTGCTGTTTATTTACCTAACACGGGCATTAAATATTGTTGTGTCAAGTTGTAATGCGCCAAAATCATAACATAATGTCATCCTCATTGGAAGATTCCACAGGTTATGAATGATAACTCAAATACAAAACTCATATGCATAACTCATAATTCACCCTTACGACGGGAAATAAACCAGTGTTTTGTTTCGTGGAAAATTTCACGCTATGAACATGGAAAAAACCCCTAATGAGGTAAACTTAAACGTATATGGTAATCTAAACGTCTACACACATTCCATTCCAGTATCATCTTTGTATCAACATGACCTATTATTTGCAAGAAAAGTTTGAAGATACCAAAGGGGTAATCATAATCGGTATATCGAAGAAGAACAGAAAACACAATGGTCAAAAGAAAAAGTACAAAAAGACAAACAACGATCTACAAAATATATGCATAGGCAATCATAGTGGTCAAAATAGATGCATAGCCAATCATAGTTGTCAAAATAGATGCATAGCCAATCATAGTGGTCTAAATAGATGCATAGCCAATCGTAGTGGTCTAAATAGATGCATAGCCAATCGTAGTGGTCTAAATAGATACATAGCCAATCGTAGGGGTCTAAATAGATGCATAGCCAATCGTAGTGGTCTAAATAGATGCATAGCCAATCGTAGTGGTCTAAATAGATGCATAGCCAATCGTAGGGGTCTAAATATATGAATAGCCAATCGTAGTGGTCTAAATATATACATAGCCAATCGTAGTGGTCTAAATAGATGTATACCTATCTCAAATAATGATCGAAATACTGTGAATTCATTTAATTTCGTTGGTACCAATTTTCGAGGATTGGGAAAAAAGGCATTTCGTGGGATAGTTAAATTCGTGGATTGCCGATTACAAAAAAAAAAAAAAAAAGTTTTGAAATACTTAAATTCGTGGATTTTCACTTCAAATTCGTAGCTTTTGCGTGTCGCGATTGTACGATAAAGTGTTCATTTTAAGTAAATTTACAAGTACGCCAAACAAATATGGATCATTGTTGTACATTATCAGCTTGTTACAATTTTGATAATTATTTGATTGCATAATTTTGACAGTACCATTTACATTTATTTCTTAATCAATATTTCACAAAAGGGTATGTTTTTTTCTAAACTTCACACTAGGAGTCAAAACTTAAATTATAATTATTTGTACTCTACGGGAACATGACATGCCATAAATGATACATATAAAAAAGTTGCATTAAACGGTACAGAAAGAAGGTGTGGAATTTTATGTTACAGCAGTTAAACATCACGTGTCAACAAATTAAAATCCTGACCTCCGGGCGTTTATGATACCAGTATACCGACCGTTAATCCGATTATTATCACCATTAACTATGATTGTCAATCAAAATGTTTACGCAGCAATTATAAAAGGCGACAATAATGTTAGTATTATCGATTGAAATTTTACCAAATATGTTTTGTATTTATTTGTATCAACACTTCATTAAACAATACAAAAATACCGGAAGTTATTACCGCAAAATGTTTTCATAAATGTCACAACAATAAACAATTTATTCCAAGAGATTACAAGTTTATCAATCACAAAATGACATGCAGGTACATTTATTTTAGATTCACAAGACATGCATTACAATTACATCATGTGTAACAATGTTGAATTATCTACATGGCTACAAACGTTTGTGTTGTCAAGCCTTGCTTACTGCCAAACGGAAATCAAATGGTCATTTTTCGTCGAACATTTAAATTCGTGGTTTGCTGGCACCCACGAAAACCACGAAAATTGGTATACCACGAATAAAAATAGTAGATATGTAGCAAATCAGAAATGAGTGTGGAAATAGATGTGTAGCCAATCAGAAATGAGTGTGGAAATAGATGTGTAGCCAATCAGAAATGAGTGTGGAAATAGATCTGTAGCTAATCAGAAATGAGTGTGGAAATAGATGTGTAGCCAATCACAAAGGAGTGTGGAAATAGATGTGTAGCCAATCAGAAATGAGTGTGGAAATAGATGGGTAGCAAATCAGAAATGAGTGTGGAAATAAATGTGTAGCCAATCAGAAATGAGTGTGGAAATAGATGTGTAGCCAATCACAAAGGAGTGTGGAAATAGATGTGTAGCAAATCAGAAATGAATGTGGAAATAGATGTGTATCCAATACAAATGATCGAAACAGATGCTTAGCCAATCATGATGGACCAAACAGATATCCAAGTCTCCATGATGATCGAAATAGATGTGTTACCAATCAAAATTATTTTGGAAATAGACGTTAAAACATTGAGAGATTCAATTTCTGAATCAGTTCATTTTTCAAATGGAATTATATGATGCTTATTAAAATGCACGGTTACGTATTTAAGGAGTTGCTTGGTATACGCATAGTAATATTTTATTTTTTTCGAAGACATTTAATCATCACAGCAGTGAAACATGACATCATTAAGAGCTGTATCGTTACCGCTTCCTTGTCGTCCTTCAACCTTTGCTTCTAAGCCACAAATCGCAGATCCCTCGTTACAGCTGGTGCTCCAACCACCAAAGTTTCCACAAAATCCATGCCCTGGAAACTGTCTTATTTCTACTTCGTTTCCTCCGTGCATATGTCGACAACGGAATGTAACACAATTAACCGCCGCGTCATCACCTTTTCCCTTTTAAAAAGATAAATACTTGATATTATTAATTCAGTAAACACTTGATATTATTAATTCAGTAAACACTTGATATTATTAATTCAGTAAACACTTGATATTATTAATCTAGTAAACACTTTATATTATTAATTCAGCAAATACTTGATATTATTGATTCAGTAAACACTTGATATTAGTAATTCAGTAACCACTTGGTGCAGCAAACACTTGATATTATCATCTTTCCCTACGGTGATTTCAGCTTGCAGCACCGTTCCGTAAAACTCGTATCACTTTAGCGCGTGCATAAATAATTGACCCGAACTTATCAACAACTTGACCTGAACTTATCACCCCGATTCTCCAACGTTTTGTCCAAGTGTTTAAACTATTGACAATGTAACGTTAAGTTTCTACTTAATAATTCATTTTATTTTTGTATAATCCTTCTTTTATAAAAGACATGCGTTTAAAATATGTTGCAACAGCAAACGAAATTGAAGTTAGAAAATTACCCTTGATCGGCTTGTTGATAAGTTTTGTTAGGACTACTTTTTGACCTCATTTGACCCACGGTTGGGTGATCACAAACGTAAACATCGAGGGGAGTTGGGTAACTCTCCTATCGTAAATATTTGTTGTTGTATTCATAATGTTCGTTTCAAATAAACAATTACAAATATTCAGAATACTTGACCAGAAGTCGGTTAATATTCCAAAATTGACTCCAAGTTGTGAAACATTGTTTTTATTTTGCGACAGAAAATCTTCTCTAGAATGTAAAATTTACTTTTGGCCACTAAAACTTTTGCCGATTCCTTGATGTTTGGAATACAGCCAGGAGGTGCAATTTCATGTCAATGCAAAACAGTGTTTACTTGTAATATTGAAACTAGGTTGTTTTGAACCTGACACCTACTCATCTAAATGTATGACGAGCTGCTCTTACCTCTGCGCTACCTAGTTGAATTACAATAATTGCAAATACAAACACAATATCTGCTTGAATATGCAGTACATCCATTATATTTTTTGTGTAGTTTGCCAGAAAGTAGCAATTTTGGGTTTTTATGAGGACCGATTCGGCAAATAAATGTGTATTACAGTAGGTATCAAAATGTAAACAAGTCACTGATGGGCCTAAAACAAATACACCAACAGTTAATTATGACAATTTCACACGACTTTTTAGATTTTTTTTTTCAAAATGTAGGGAGTTATACGATGACATATACCAACACAACTACTCATATTCAGAATACCTACCCCGCCGCCTGATCAAGTGCTCATCTCATCGTTGATGTGTTGATTGAATGTCGCAAGGTCATGGTCGCCTTGCGGCTGGAAATTTTGCTAATTATTTGTCTCTATTACTGATCGTACAAACAACGTCTGAATTAGAAAAGGTTAGAAATTAATTATTGTTAATAAATTTAACAATAATTAACATATAGCAACTTCTACAAACGAAAAAGAAAATATTGTGAGAATTATATAGCTTGGCGTATTATCAGTAGTGAATGATAGCTGCGGATGAATATGAAATGATGTAAGGTGAAATGTAACAGACATTTCCCGCGCTATTTGGACAGAAATGAACTAGGCTACTAGTAAATATACGAAGAGAAGCGATTTAGTAAGATGATAAATAATTTATCGGGTGTTTGACAGGCATCTATCGTAAAATATCATCCCGTTCGCCAGAATATGAAGCTTTGGGGCTCGTTCGTTCGCGCTCACTCGCCCCAAAGCTTCATATTTTGGCTCACGGGATGATATTTTACGATATATGCCTGTCAAAAGCCCGATAAAATATACTTATTAATTCAGTAAATACCTGATATTATTAATCCAGTAAACACTTGATATTATTAATTAAGCAAACACTTGATATTATTAATTCAGTAAACACTTGATGTTATTAATTCAGTAAACACTTGATATTATTAATTCAGTAAACACTTAATATTATCAATTCAGTAAACACTTGATATTATTAATCCAGTAAACACTTGATATTATTAATTAAGCAAACACTTGATATTATTAATTCAGTAAACACTTGATATTATTAATTCAGTAAACACTTGATATTATTAATTCAGTAAACACTTGATATTTTTAATTCAGTAAACACTTGATGTTATTAATCTATTAAACACTTGATGGTATTAATTCAGTAAGCACTTGATGTTATTAATTCAGTAAGCACTTGATATTATTAATTCAATAAACATTTGATATTACTAATCTAGTAAACATTTGATATTATAAATTCAGTAAACCCTTGATATTATTAATTCAGTAAACACTTGCTGTTATTAATTCAGTAAACACTTGATATTACTAATCTATTAAACACTTGATGTTTTTAATTCAGTAACCACTTGGTGCAGCAAACACTTGATATTATTAATTCAGTAAACACCTAATATTATTAATTCAGTAAACACTTGATATCATTAATACAGTAAACACTTGATATTATTAATCTATTAAACACTTGATGTTTTTAATTCAGTAAACACTTGATGTCATTAATTCAGTAACCACTTGATATTATTAATTCAATAAACATTTGATATTATTAATCTCGTAAAGGTAAAGGTAAAGGTAAAATATATTTAGGTTTGAAAATTTCAACATCATACACAAGTGTTTGAAAATTTCTCGTTAATTTAAAAATAAAACATAAAACTGCCATCATTAACTGAAACTTCAATCCGCTAATTGTAACTGCTGAGAACATTCTCACCAAGGATAGCCCATGAAAGCCATTCAGCTTATTTCCAATGGGGTCCTTTATAAGTATCAGCTTAAAGTTCAAGTGGACATTAAAAGATCAACATGAGCGGGTAGAGGGATTACTTAATTTTAAAATAAGTACATTATCTATGAAAATATATATGTATATATAATTGTCATTATTATGATATGACACGTCTTTCCCGTTCTTCACTGGTATGTATCAGGTGGCACTTCACTTCTTTTTTTAAATCTTTGCAGATCATTGATGGATTTGATCGAATCGGGTAGAGCATTCCAATCATGGATTCCATTGTAGTAAAACGTTGTTGATTCGATGCCTTTAATTGTTGGTGTAACATAATTAATCTGACTTGATCTAGTATTATGGGCATGATGTTCATTAATTTTGATGAAATTATTTTTCAAATAAGAAGGACATGTATCATAATAGATTTTATGAGCATGGTTCAATCGAAGCTGTTTTACTCTGTTTTCAATATTTAAAAATCCTAGACTAGATAATTCAGCTTGCTTTATACTAGTTCTTGGGCCCATGCTTTTGATGAATCTAACTGTTTTGTTTTGTGCCACTTGCAGTTTGTTTTTTAAAGCACGAGTTATACCAGCGTACCAGGAGGAACAAGAATAATCAAAATGACATTGAATAAGTGCCATACTTAAAGTTTTCCGCGTTTCGGCAGATAGACAACTTGCCTTTCTATACATAAACCTCAACCGGGAATTAACCTTTTTAATAATAGAGTTAGCTGTTTTTTCGCCAGACAGGTTTTGATCAATGTCAATGCCTAAATATTTAACACTATTTTGTGAATTTATCATATGACCATTACAGTTAATTTGAAACTCAGTTACATTTTTTTATTTTCTCTTTGGACCAAAAAGAATGCATTCTGTTTTACCAAGGTGGAGAGAAAGTTTGTTGTCAACGAGCCATTCACTACAGGATTCGAGTTCTTGACCAAGTTTTAGAGAGATAAATTCAGGATTTTTATGAGAAAACATAACAGTACTGTCATCTGCGAACAGAAGTAATTTACAGTCTGAGTTAATGCTTATGGACATATCATTGACATAACAAAGGAAAAGTAAAGGTCTTAGAATACTTACCTGTGGAACACCACAGCTAATGTTTGCTGTGTTGGATTCTGTGCCATTAACATTAACCAACTGTTGTCTGCCTGTTAAATACGATTCAAACCGTTTAATGTTAGATACTCCCATCGCTTGAAACTTGTTGCAAAGAATTTAATGATCGACCGTATCGAATGCCTTTTGAAGATCTATCATTACCATACCAGTTAAGAGGCCTTTAGATGTTTGAGATTTAATATGATCAAAAAGATGAATAAGGCAGGTATCGGTGGAATAAGCGCTTCTGAAACGAGATTGAAGTTCATATAGCAAGTTGCTTTTTTTTACTAAATATGATTCTAGCTGTTTATATACTGCTTTTTCTAAAAAAATGTGAAATAATACACAGTATACTTATTGGTCTATAATTTCCAACCTCTGTTCTATTGTTTTTCTTAAATAATGGTTTGACCCGTGCTGATTTTAATTGATCGGGAACTATACCACTCGTTATTGATAAATTTACAATGAAATTGATGGGCTTTGTTAGTGTTGTAGCCGCATCTTTGACGAACCTTGCTGGAATGTCGTCTAACCCTGTGGTTTTAAATGAATTAAGATGACACAATTCCTTATATATAAATTCCTCGGACACAGGACTTATTTCAAGTTGTAGTCTATTGATATTAACTCTACTATAAAACTGTTGGAAAAGAGTAGAGGTTACGTGGAATATATTTGGAGATGGAGGCAACTTTTCAACAAGCTTCGATGCCACGGTTGTGAAAACAATTATTGAAAATGTTTGCGATGTCATTTAAATTATGACAATTTTGACCATCCACCTTCAGAACAACACAAGCATTGTTTTTTTGTTTTTAACTATAACCTAAAGTTTTCAGCTGTTCCCATACTTTTTTCGGAGCGTTTTTGTTTTCTTCAATTTTATTTGCGACGTATTCTTCTTTAGCCTTTTTTACATTTCTTTGTACCAAATTTCGCAATTTACAGTAATCCAAATATAAATGTTTACTACCTGTTTTTTTATATGATATTAAATATTGATCTCGTTTTCTAATATTATCTAAAATTTCTGAAGTCATCCATGGTTCGGAATTCTGTTTAATTTTTATTTCTTTATATGGAGCTATTGAATTTAAGGTTGATTGAAATAATTTTCGAAAAATTTCCCATGCTTGATTTACGTTTCTGCATAGATAGAGTTCCAACCAGTCAGTTTGTTCAAATTTTTCTATAAAGGCTTCTTGTGTATAATGTTTTAATGATCGTATACGTACAGTACTCTGCTTACCTGTGTGTTCTCTAGTTGTTTTTCTAGTGCAAAAAAATGGCAAAATGGTCACTAATTCCAACTTCAATGACACCGGATTGGCAAAACTTTTCACTAGTATTACATAAAATATGGTCTATTAATGACCTACTAGATGATGAAATTCGCGTTGGTTTGGAAATTAATTGTTCCAATGCATACATGTTAAGGATATTCGAGTATTTTTTGTATATATCAGAATATTTTTTTTCATACAAATATTAAAATCGCCAAGAATTATGATTTCACACTCCGATATTAATTTGTTCAGAATAAGGTCAAACAGTTCCAGAAAATTGTTTTGCTTTGGTGGCCTTTAGCAAGTTCCTACTATTATAGGTTTGGATTTAGGTAATAACAACTCCATATAGATTCTAGCTCATCGACTGAGATGTCTTGTACTAAGTAAAAGAGATGTCATCTCTAATATAAGAGCAAACTCCACCGCCATTTCTAGTTCTATCCTTCCTCACAATACTGTAATTTTCAATCCAGATTTCTGCATCGGTAACAGAATCGTCGAGCCATGTTTCCTAAATAGATATCACTGCGGCTTTGGTTTTACATGTAATAATTTTTAATTCTGATATTTTTGGGAGCAGTGACCTAGCATTAAGATGAATAAAATGAAGGCCCCTTTGCTTAGAAAATTTAAAATGGTCCGAATCTTCAAATGAAGTTTTGGGTTCAAAATTATTTTTTTCAAAAGACTGATGTTGATCTTCTACAACATTTTTATTTTGATTAAAAGGAATGGATTTGATTGTACATTGATCACAAATAAAAGAATTGTGTCCATCATTTTCCATTTTTTCTTTAGAAATTTGGTTGCTAGTGATATTTGTGCATTTTATGTTGGTTTTCTGGTCGCAAATAGAGCAGTTGATAGATTTACTACTTTTTATGACGCCCTTTGAACATTTACTACACGGATATTTTGGATTCCGTTTAGATGGATTTGGCCCTGGATGTGGATGGATATCACCACTTTGTAAGAGAAAGAATAGAAAAAGAGACCCGGTAGAGGTTTTGGAAAAAGTGTGCTGACCAGAGTTGACAAAAATAGTTTTCATTCGTGCATGACGAGTTCCATGATCAAAATGAACATCGACTGTCAAAAATATTTGTATATCACCGATTAAAACCTTTCCAAAATCACTTTTTTGGAAAGAATTTAGACCAGAAAAGTCAAAATAATGATTTCTACATATTAAATTTGTAGGGGGAATTGACAATTTGTAATAGTTGTTGATATAACCAGCAATAAAAACAAAAAATGCGGAGACCAAAAACACACCTCGTCCACCCGTCATGCTGACCTTGACCCCTTGATATTACACTTGATATTATTAATTCAGCAAACACTTGATATTATTAATTCAGTAAACACCTGATATTATTAATTCAGTAAACATTTGATATTATTAATTAAGCAAAGACTTGATATTATTAATTCAGTAAGCACTTGATGTTATTAATTCAGTAAACACTTGATATTATTAATTCAATAAACATTTGATATTATTAATCTTGTAAACACTTGATATTATAAATTCAGTAAACCCTTGATATTATTAATTCAGTAAACGCTGGATATTATTAATTCAGTAAACACTTGATATCATTAATTCAGTAAACACTTGATATTATTAATCTATTAAACACTTAATGTTATTAATTCAGTAAACACTTGATGTTATTAATTCAGTAAACACTTGAAATTATCAATTCAATAAACAGTTGATATTATTAATCTAGTAAACACTTGATATTATTAATCTAGTAGACACTTAATAATATTAATTCATTAAACACTTGATATTATTAATTCAGTAAACACTATACAATTAATGACTTTTAATGAGGTGGATACAAGGATTTATTAACCCAAGATTATTATATGTCCCGAGGCCCCTTAGGGCCGAGGTAAATATATTATGCTTGGGTTAATAAATCCTGGGATCCACCGAATTGAAAATCATCAATTGTTGTATTATATGACACATTTTATATGTTAATTTTACCCTTAAAATAAGCTGCTTTTATCACTACGTTTTCCTTGGTTTCGTTTGGTGCAAGACGTTGGAATGTTATATTCACCGCGCATTATGTCGCGTGAGGTGAATATAACGTTTTATTAAAGAACGTTTCTAGGGACGTCAGCCAATCAGGTAAAAGAAATATGTATAGTCATATTATAATAATTGATATTATTAATCTAGTAAACACTTAATATTATTAATTCAGTAAACACCTTATATTATTAATTCAATAAACATTTGATATTATTAAACTAGTAAACACTTGCTATTATTAATCTAGTAGACAATTAATAATATTAATTCAGTAAACACTTGTTATTATTAATTCAGTAAACACTTGGTATTATTTATCTAGTAAACACTTAATAATATTAATCTAGTAAACAACTGATATTATTAATTCAGTAAACGCTTGATGCCACACCGTCAGAACAGTTCCACAAGTTAGTGGACAAATTGTAGAAGCAGGAAACATCGATAAGCCAAACAAACGTATACATGACGGCTCACTTTCCTGGCTTGGTACAGGTACTTCAACACAAGTGGTGGTGTTAAACCAGTTGTATTGGCCCAAACCTCCCTCTTAGTGAAATGATGCGGCCATATAAGTGTTTTCCACATATGTGGGCCCAATGTAAGAATACTCGCTGCAACTGTTTTTACTTACGATAGGTCTCTCATCTTGGAGGTTAAACGAGGTCAGGAATCCAGGTTGATCACATTTGGTAAAACTACGATACCATGATCCGAATGGACCAACTTTAGATGTTACTGTGTGTCCAGTGCTCCTCTGTGTTTCTGTTCCACACACGAGCTCGATGCCATTCATTGACGTGTCATCTCCTTTTCCTATCTTGCCCTCAATCTTTCAAAGAAAAGATAAATACTTATGTAACAGTACGTAATCAAATGAAAACAAAAATAATAACCACATTATAAGAAAAATTACAAATAGTGTAATCGTAGGTGTGTTCGCCTCGAGTGGGGTAGATCGAGGGTTCGAGTCCCGGTCTGATCAAGCCAAATACTATGATATTGGTATGTGTTGCTTCTCTGAGAAGTACACAACACCAATGAGAAAGAGGAAAACTAAGTAAGCTCGGAATCAGGACGTATCCTAGAGAAGCGACATGTATACGTATGGACTTGTTTCAGTTAGCTATCACTATTAATATCCAACTAAGCATATTTGTAAGGCAAAGCGGGCATCATCTTCTATGCAAAATTGCAGTTTGTTCTCGCTATGATATAGCAAAGCATTTCTCGCTTACACAACAATAGTTCTCTAATTTGAAAATATAAAACTCAAAACGATCTATACATGTAAAACCTCACAAGACAATAATAACGACCACTAGATGTGCACGGCTCGTTCGCTTGAAAATAAAACATTAGATATGTTTAAGATCTTAGCAGGACTATAAAATTTTAGAAGTGATTAATTCAATTAACAATCTATATAAGTTACAAAAAAATCGATAAGAAATATCTTATTTAGGTAACGGACGAGGTGTTCCTAGAAAGCTCATATTTATCAAGTACGTTCACAGTCAAAAGATTGAACAGCAAAATAAATTTTGGGCGCAACAAAACCAAAGGGTCTAAGTAGGACATCTAGAATTACCTGAGGCTAGTTATGCCTGAGGGAGATTTACCTAAGGTTAAATGAATTACATTATTTAGGAACTATTAATTTCAAAAATACCCCCTGGGGTAGGGCCCGGCTGACTCAATGGGATAGGTAGTTAGATTACCTAACAACTCATACAAGCATACCACCAATATGGCATGGATTCGCGCCCGCCTTGTAAATTACAAAAAAGAGTGCATTCGACTCGTAGCCGCAATTGATCAAGTTTACTAGTTGTTTGCCCATGGTCGGTGGTTCTCTCCGGATACCCCGGGTTCTTCCACGACTAAAATTGGTCGCCGTGATGGATCTGAAATATTTCTGAAAGTGGCGTTAAGCACAATAAATCAAATCAAATCAAATGTACCCAATGGGGGGGGGGGGNCAAACGAATGTAAATTTGTGGATTTAAGATATCGTTGTTTTAATTAACCACTAATTCCACAAAAATTAGCACCACACGACTAATAATACTTTCACAATATTGCATTGTTGCTTTATATACCTTCAATCTGTATCCAGTAGCAAATTGACCATGTGGACAAAACTGTGCAGAGTTCCAATCTCCCCATCTACCACCATTATATACTCTAAGAGTTTTTACCACGTTTCTAGGAGATGCATGACAACATGCACAGCTTATTACTAGGGAACAATACTGCCCTGATAAACATCCTACAAGTAATTTAGTAGTCAAATAGAAACAATACTGCCCTGATAAACATCATACAAGTGTTTTCCATTTTTCAAAGAGGTAAGGTGTGTGTTTTCAAAATGTTTTGTCCAGCCGGATTTTTCGCGTTCCGGCAAGAATGAATATACTTACTGTATAGAACATATTATATTTTAATAAACATATACATGTACATAAACTCAAATGTGTATTTATGTCACTTCTTTTTTGCTTTCCGTTTTTTTTTTATCAATTTGTCCCTTTTATGCTTCCTTTCCTGTACTATTTTATGCATCAGCATTGATTTGAAAACCACTGATTTAAGTTCCCTATTTCTATCTCCACACTTTTTAATTCTGTCCAGTAAAATATGTCTTTTCCTTAAATTGTCCCAGATTTTTAATGTCTAATTGAATTCCAAGTCTTCTTCTGGCCCATATAGCAACCATCATTAGCCCTTGCAGAACATGGTTGGTAAGTCTATTTCTAAGTGTTGTCTGTATCCTCCCTAGGGTGCTAAATCCCCTCTCACATTCTGAAGGTATAAAGATTTATCCAGAATTAATGAATGAAAACATCAGAGAATCTATCATACATGTGAAACTGATAAAACAATTCTTCAAACATAATTTACAATTGGACTTACCAACAGTAGATACAGGTATTAGTCAAGAAAAACCAATCATGAAATAATCAAAGATGCGTATCTTGTCCTTGTTCTTTAGATATCACTGCAAGTCTTTCATTCTCCAAGTTCGCTTTGTGCATTTCTGACAGAATGTGGCTTTTGCATGACTCCCTACGCCTACGGATACATGACTTGTCAACCCAGATTTTTTATCTGTTCCTTGCTTTTGTGTTGTACTTCTGGGAAATAGAACAGAAGTAACCATCATCAGTGACAATCAACCATTTAAATTCTTGTTCATATTTGTCCTCACTTGCGTGTAGTTGTTTGGACGGTTTTTTAGAACTTTCCTCGTGATGATCAACTTTGGTTGACTTATTTGGTCTATAGTTTTCTTTATTTTCGTCAGTTTCAGCCTTACGTTTCCCTCGCTTGATGAATGAAAACATCGAACTTTGACGATCGGCCATTTTTGTCAATGAAAACAAATCAGCGAGAGGCGATTAAATTTTGAGTTTTGACGGTGCGGAACGGAAAAATCCGGAATTTTCGAAAATTTACCGACCACCTTGTGAAAAGGAAAGGGGGTCGGCTTTGAAAAAAAAGGTGGTCGGCAAACCCGGCTTAAACGGCGAATGGAAAACACTGAGTAATTTAGTAGTCAAATAGAAACAATACTGCCCTGATAAACATCCTACAGGTAATGTAGCAGTCAAATAGAAACAATACTGCCCTGATGAACATGCTACAAGTAATGATGTAGTAGTGAAATATACACAATACCGCCCTGATAAACATGCTACAAGTAATGATATAGTAATCAAAAATAAACAATACTGCCCTGATAAACATCCTACAAGTAATGTAGTAGTCAAATAGAAAGAAAACTGCCCTGATAAACATCCTACAAGTAATGTTGTTGTCAAATAAAAATAATACTGCCCTGATAGACATCCTACAAGCAATTTAGTGGTCAAATAGAAACAATACTGACCTGATTAACATCATACAAGTAATGTTGTTGTCAAATAAAAAAAATACTGCCCTGATAAACATCCTATAGGTAATGTAGTAGTTAAATAAAAAATATACTGCCCTGACAAACATCCTACAAGTAATTTAGTAGTCAAATAGAAACAATACTGCCCTGATGAGCATGCTACAAGTAATGATGTAGTAGTCAAATATAAACAATACTGCCCTGATAAACATGCTACAAGAAATGTAGTAGTCAAATAGAAAACAAACTGCTCTGATAAACAACCGACAAGTAATGCTGTTGTCAAATAAAAACAACACTGCCCTGATAATCATCCTACAACTAATGTGGTAGTCAAATAAAAATAATACTGCCCTGATAAACATCCTACAAGTAATTTAGTAGTCAAATAGAAACAATACTGCCCTGATAAACATCCTACAAGTAATGTTGTTGCCAAATAAAATCAATACTGCCCTGATAAACATCCTACAAGTAATGTAGAAGTCAAATAAAAGCAATACTTCCCTGATAAACATCCTACATGTAACATAGTAGTCAAATAGAAATGATACTGCCCTGATAAACATCCTACAAGTAATGTTGTTGCCAAATAAAAGCAATACTGCCCTGATAAACATCCTACAAATAATGTGGTAGTCAAATAAAAACAATACTGTCCTGATAAATATCCTAAAAATATTGTAGTAGTCAAATAGAAACAATACTGCCCTGATAAACATCCTACAAGTAATGTATTAGTCAAATAAAAACAATACTTCCCTGATAAACATCCTAAAAGTAATGTAGTTGTCAATTATATTAATATCTTGTTTCCATTATTTCACACACGCACACATATATATATATATATTATAAGTTCTAAGTCGGTCACGGGAGCTTACTCAAACTTACCCAACTGCAACATTGCCATGGTTGGTAAACGTAATTTTCTTGACTTTTACAACCGTCTAACAGACCGTCTGTATATGTTTTAACACCCCTCAATTAAAATGACATTCCTCAGAATTTTGACGTTTTATTCCTTCAACTAACGCTTTGAAGTGTTTTCCTATGATGTCATTGTGCAAATCTGGATCTGTTTTTTTTTATAACAATTTTATTTGAACAAATAACAAAAAGGATTGGACACAAGTTGCACTAACTTATGAAGTCCTCTCCCATTTACAGTATAATTATCAATAATAACAACAAGGTAATGCACGATATGTCAGACAAAATAAATGAGATGTAAATCTTGATAAGAAATCACACAAAACAAAATAAGAAAATATATATATATAGAATATATATATTTTAGAAGCAAAAACAAAAAAAGAAGCAAAAAAGATGTGAAAGTGGATGGATGCAATGCTTGCATGAACATTTTTAAACAATTAGAAATCGCTTGGACTCTTTAATAAATTTATATACATTTCGAAAGACTCGCATATTTTCATCAAGGGTGAAGTTGTCACTTCCTTTTGTGATTAAATTTAAATCAATGTTAAATGGCACCCAGCTGAGGCTTTGTAACAAGTCATTTCGTAGTAAAGAATATATTTTACAGAAGAAAAAGAAGTGTTCAGCATCTTCTCTTGGAAATCCGCAGTTGCAATTAGGACTAGCTACAATAATTATTTTAAACAGATCATAGTTCAAAAATGAGGCTGAACATCTAATTTGGGTTAAGATAATGTTAAGTTTTCTAGGGCCATAGAAAAAATGGTTTGGTACTTGCTTAGGATAATCACTATTGAGACGTAATGCATTCGTGAACTTTGTTATCGTATCTAAACTTCTAATGGACCTGGCGAACTTGTTCCAACTCTTTATCGTAGATGGAATAAAGGAGTCAGTCGTCAAAGAAAGTCTACAGAAAGGTACAATTAGGTCAGAACCTTTACGTAGGGGATAAACAGTTGTGCTCTATATAGTTGGCCGAACAAGATCACAACGATAATTGGGTGCTGTGCCATTTCGCATATTATAAAATAACTGACGTTTTCGTTTTTGTCTAGGGTTTCCCATCCCAATTCCTGATAAAGAAAAACAGTTTGTGTAAATATTGGGAGACCTGTTATAATACGAGCAGCTTCTAATTGTTGTCGTTCTAATTTATTAGAATACCAAGACCCGCAGTTATCCCACACTTCACATGCATATTCAAATAGGGGGCGAATAAAAACAAGGTACAACTTTTCGAGATTTTCACGATTCATTCTTAGTTTCAATTTCCGTAACATGCAAAGATGCTTGGAGATTTATTTAATAAACTTTTCGACATGGTCATTCCATTTAGCATTACTTGAAAATGTTACTCCTAAATGTTTATGGGTATCAGTAAGTGGAATGTTTTTACCCTCAAAAGAAAAATTGAAATCATTTTCTGTATCAATATTGGAAAAGACCATTATTTCAGTTGTATCAGGGTTAAAACACATTAACCAACTACGAGACCAAACATTAAGTTCGTTCAAGTCGTGATTGGTGACAGTATTGATTTCATCAACTCTTCGACTCGAATATCCAAGAGCAGTGTCGTCAGCAAATAATCTACTTAAAGAGTGGATTTTTTCTCCAATGTCGTTTATATAGATTACAAATAGCAATGGGCCCATGACGGACCCTTGGGGTACCCCCGCAGAAACAAATGAAAAAGAAGATACCGCTGACTTATTAATGACCTGTTGCTTTCTGTTTTTTAAATAATTTTCAAACCAACTAAGAAGATTGCCGTTTATGCCATATGCATTCATTTTGTGTAATAAACATTTGTGCCAAACTTTGTCGAAAGTCTTTGAAAAATCGCAGAATACAAAACAGCTAAATTATTTTTTCTCAAGTGAATTAAGTATGGTGTTATAAAGTTCGAGTAATTGATGAACAGTTGAATGTTTGGGTAAGAATCCCGATTGGTATTCGTAAATAAGTTTGTTTCTGACTAGATGATTGTAAACATATTTATAAACTACTCGTTCCATAATCTTACTCACACAACTTAATAAAGATATGGGGCGATAATTGGAGGGCAATGAAGCGTACCCTTTTTTAAATATGGGTATTACATGCGCAATTTTCCAAGATGATGGAAATTTGCACTGTTGTAACGACTTGTTAAAAATAATTGCCATGGGTTTAGCTGTCTTATTTGGCGAAATTTTTAACAATTTGTGACATATTTTATCTGGTCCAGTAGTTTTTTTTGGATCCAGAATTTGTATTACATCAGTAATTTCATTTTCCGTCACAATAATATCATTCATAGTATTTTCAGTTCTGCTTGGAAAAGCGGGAGGGGGAATATTATCGTCCTCTATTTTAGAAATTTCACAGAAATATTTGTCAAGTAACTCGTATTTTTCGACATCATCATCAATCAATTCTCCAACATTATTCATGGGTGGAATACAGTTACTTCCCTTGTTTGCATTAAGTAACATTTACATTATTTTCCAGTAGGTTTTGGGGTTTGAGGAATTGTCAAAAAGAATATTGTCTAAATTGGATTCGAAATTTTCTTTTGCATTTTTTTTCAAATTGTTATAATAATAATAAATTCTTTATTTATAGAGGGTTACACAGTTAGTTGATAATTAATCTTCCCTGATGCCCTCATTGACATATTTAAACATACATTGTAAAGTACACTATATAAAAGTTATACACAAGAAACAATACATTGTAATAAGTATACACAGAAGGATTAAGTAAATATTTTATGTTAATTTAAGGTACATCATTTAAAATGAGACTTTTAACTTTTTTTTAAATGCATTGTGAGAAGAAGCTTGCCGTATCGAAAACGGAAGTTCATTCCATAGCGTTGGTCCAGAGTGTGTAAAAGTTTTGTTAAAAAGTTCAGTTTTTGCCTTTTGGATTTGTAATTGTTCACTTACAACATTTCGGAGAGAGTAAGGATTTCTATCAGACAAGTATTGGATTTTATTTTTTAAATATACAGGTGCTTCATTCTTTAGACATTTTGAAACAAGAAGATATTAATGATATTTGATTTTTGTTCAATAGTCACCCATCCCAGTTGTTTAAATAAAGGTTCAGATGGTGCTATGGGATCTCGATCTAATATCAATCTTGCTGCTCTTTTTTGCAATTCAAGAATGCGATTAAGTCCCTCATTTGAACAATTTCCCCAAACAACACAGCAATAATCAATAAAAGGCAAAATATAACCCGAATAAAAAAGTTGCCTTGATTCAAGATTTAAATATTTCTTAATTTTTGAAAGAAGATAGATTTTTGATGATATTTTAGAACAGATTTGATCAATTTGGTTTGTCCAATTTAGATTTGAGTGAATTTTGATACCAAGTAATTTTTCACAAGCTGAATGTTGTAATTGTTCAAAATTTATAGTCAAAGATAATTCTTCATTTTGAAATGCAAGTTTTTGCTTTGTTCCAACTGTCATACATTTTGTTTTACTACAATTTATAAACATATTATTATCCTTGCAACATAATTCAATTCTATTCAAGTCTTCTTGGACTTTAGTTTGTATAGCTGAAATATTTTTCCCAGAAATGTGTATTGTAGAATCATCAGCATACATATCAGTGTTGCAATTTGAAATACTTAAAGGCAGATCATTTACATATAAAATAAACAATAATGGGCCAAGTATTGATCCTTGTTCACTTTGTTTCTTTGTTTTTTTAAAATGAGCAATATCTATTTCCCTCCCATACTTGTCCCTGACCCTTATTGTTTTCGTTGGTATACATTTTTTCGCAATTCCGAGGAAACAGTTTGTAAACTCTTCGCACATCTCATCAACATCATTTCAATTTAACTTTTGGTCCCAATTAATGTCATTGAGACTCAGGTTAAATTTTTCAGCGTCCAATTTATCATATAATAAAATTTCCCTTGTGAAAGAACACGAAATAGCTTTCGGACATTCAAAAATAGCTAGCGCTGCATCGTGATCACTTATGTATGACGGAAGATCGATTACATCAGAATATAAAAGTGTCATATTATCACTAATAATTATTGGATCTAAGAAGGAACTGCAATTATTGTGGCGTCTAGTTGGTTTATTTATAACATTTCGTAATAGTGCAGAAACAATCAAGGTAAAATGGAAAATTTAATGGACCGAAATACCACACGGCTGCATTGGATATTATTTTGAAGAAAAAGACATTTTGCATCGATTTAGGCATGTCGTCGCATTCTAGGATGGTGCAGATTTTCTATATCCGGAGTCAAAGGTCAAATCTAAGAACGAAGACATTTTCATTTTTACATACATTATCCGAAATATTTTAACTAGCATTCACCACTGCTTAACGTACTTCATAGATATGGTTGAGACAGGCATTGAAAGTGAAATTGTGGCGGTTACAAAGGTCTGACTTTAAAAACATAACGGAAATATCCGCCTAATTAAAAAGGGGGGACAAAATTCACAAATCGATATTAACGCGCGTATATTTTCACCGCAAGTCATTGAAATTTCTTATAATTATACATAAGAATAATTCAATATATGTATATCTTTTCTGGAAAGTTTTAACCAAAGTCATAGAGGAACGAGGAAAAAATTACGACAACAACAACAAGCATCTAAGTCCATATCTCAATTTTAAGTATTGAAAAGACAAAAAAATGAAAATAACTAGTTTGTTACTACATATCATGTATATTAAAGATTTGCAAGATAAATGTGATTAAAATGTATAGGAATAAATGAGAAAAAATAACGTGACATCTTACAACACGCAACCACCCTTTTTTGCAGACAATGCATTGGACAGTTGAAATAGATTGTTGGTTTAGAAGTGAAACAACCATTACGTAACGAAAAATGAAGTGAAATACAGAATAAGTATCTCAAGCAACTTCAAAAACTGTCTCACTTCATTGTAAGAAGCACAAATACCAAATGCATGAAGGGTTCCAATTAAATGTTTAGATCCGTACCCATGGTAAAGTTGTAGGGCCAATCCCAAATTAAATGGAGTGAAGTTGTTTTTGTGCAACGATGTTATCATTTCGGCCACATCAATACATTTCCTAGCTTTATCGTGTGGCAACGCTTTGTAGTCACTTTCAATATGAAAACAATTGTCATCAACCAATCATGAAAGGAAGGTCATAAGAGAAAGCGGAATGAATTGTAATGATCTATGACGAGAAAGATCAGAATCTTTGGAAATTTCGACTGCGTGTAAAGATCCACGTAATTTACCTTCGCAGCATCATGAAGAATCTGATCTTCCTGCATATCAGGGACATCTACGAAAGAAGTTTCTACCTCTGAAAACTTGAGGTCTGCTTTTAACTTACTTGCGGCACGAATAGCGTCAGCAACTGATATCGAACTACTGAAAACTATATTTGATTGACCTTGTCCCTTTTGACTTTCGATCACAATAGTATCGCCGTAATGATTTTGAAGCCTTGTCTGTAATTTGGCAGTAGAATACTTTGTCGATAAACCCTCTGGAAGCAAGGAACAAAAATTGTCTAACAAGGAAGACATAGTAAACGCTTTCTTGTTCTCAAAAAGGTCATGGTGTAAAATGTCTAAGAATTTTTTGAATGCAATATCATGTTCCGACCCATTTTTAATTGTAGAGTAATTATCAGCACTATGTTCTTTTTTCCACTTCAGCAAATAATTTGTAATGCATGCCGAATGATACTGCACTTTTTCTGGACATCGTCAACGGTCAAGAGGCTCAACAAATCATAATCAAACTTACCTCTTGCGGCATTTAAAATGTATTTGACGCGTTCACTAATTTCAATGCGTTTAAGTTTTCTATCTTTCTTGATAGCCTTTTGTCTACAAAAAATGCAATGGTCCCAGTTCATGATTTGTGGCAAGGTTTTAGAACGCGTCTTCATAGACACTATTAAGCGTCATTACTAGTGTTGCTACATTCTGGAGCATCGCTGACAAACCGTTGTAAATTTCTTTTACTTGTATAGGCTTTATAATAAGACCTATGCTACTTTATTTCATTTAAAGGAACCAAGCTCAAAGAATTAAATTCGTCATACAGGCGACGATAAACATCATCTTGTCGCTTGTTGATCGCATCAAACAGAGTATCTCTTCCCTTCTCTGTAGCGCAGGACAAACTGTCGGGTGTGTTTATTTGACAAATGACACATAATTCCCAATTGCTTGTGTTTCGACATTTTTTCGGCAAAGAGTGGACAAATTTAACGGGACTGCACATTTTCCGGATTAAACAAGTATTCCGACTTGGTCAGTGTATTATTTGTGCCTTATGATATTCTGCTTTAAATAACTCCTACACTAAAACCATCACAATAAAATGAGATATTAAACTGAATTCTTGTAATAAGCACATAAATTATTTCATTGAGAGACAAGTTAATTTCATAGTAATTTCATTTTAAACGACACGCAATGCACTCAATGTAATCAGGGGTGTGTTAGACAGGGGAGCGACACCATGCCTCAGTACGTATCAAATTTACAGAATGCTAGTAAAGTTTAAAAAAAGATGATAAACGTTTAATTTCAAGTTTTGATTGACAAATTTAACACACATTATATTACAAATAAAGTTTCAATTCATAGCGAATTATATTTTCCTTGTGAATAGCGTGGAACAATTTTAAATGGAATTGAAAGGTGGTGGAAGGTCACGAAAATTGACCCTCATAGAATAATCTTAATTCTAACTGCTAATTTTCTGTTCTTTATTTACCTTGTTATTTCAAATGAAAGATAAGATAGAGTAGTCTCAATTTAATCAGAAAAGAGTTTTCATTTTTGTCAAATATTAAAAAAAAAACAGTATCGCAAAGTCAGACATACTTAGAAATGTGAATTTAATGCGATTACCCCCAAATGTCACGCTCTCCTAAAAAACTGCACCATGA
>MJUT01012373.1:174162-187159 GCA_002080005.1 Gigantidas platifrons | reverse complement strand
AGAATAATCTTAATTCTAACTGCTAATTTTCTGTTCTTTATTTACCTTGTTATTTCAAATGAAAGATAAGATATAGTAGTCTCAATTTAATCAGAAAAGAGTTTTCATTTTTGTCAAATATTAAAAAAAAACAGTATCGCAAAGTAGACATACAAAAAAACATGTACTTAGAAATGTGAAAATGCGATTACCACCAAATGTCACGCTCTCCTAAAAAAACTGCACCATGAGAAAACGCGACGACAGGGCTAAAATGAAACTTTGATGTATACTCTTTCATCTGGGAAAATTTCAGCCGTGTGGTATTCCGGTACATTAAACTCGAAAAATAAGCGTCTTTTCTCGATTCGTCACTGTACTATAAATATACAATCTAAATAATTTCTTTCGCAGACTACTTATAATATACAATCTAAATAATTTCTTTCGCAGACTACTTATGATAGCCACGTGCAAAATATCGAGGTAGTTTTAAACTTTTAATATAAAATCTAAATAATTTCTTTCGCGGACGACTACTGATGATATCCCTAGCCATGTGCAGGATATCGAGGTAGTTTTACGCCATCTTGGATATAACGAGTTGCATCTTTCACTTATAAAATGTCATCGTAGATTTTTTATGATGTCTTTAACTTTTATTTCAACTATAGTTATTTCACCATTTTTTTTATCCATTGCAAGTTCATTTGAACAATTTTGAGGTGTATTTCGACATTTTCTAGGTGTATTTCGGCTAATGACAGTGTATTTCGGCTTTTCGAGTTGAAACTATCTGGGCTCAGATGAATTATTTAACTTATATCGATTATAACACATAAATAATACACAAAACAACTTGACAGAAAAAAAGATAAACAGGGACAGTTTATAATCCAACCAAAAACCAAACACAAAACGGGCCTCGTATTCTTGAAAAGTAAAAACAAACAAACACAAAGGTCGAAACTTCGGATTCCTGTTTTGGATAAGCATTTCGAAGTGGAATAGGTTAAATGTATATTTTATATGAAAATATACGGTCAGACATTTTTAGTCAAATTGAGTACTTTTCAAGATATGACCTTTCAAGTCACCATTTTGGACTTCCGTGTTTTCCCACTTCCACGTTTTAGACCTTACCGTGGTTGAGTGTTGTGTAAAAATGAAGGTGCCAGGCACCAGTGTTTTCTAATGATAGAAAATACATCTTTTGAATTACCACAGACACAGTTGTATACGACAGTTGTCAAATAACATTGCATTTCATTTTCGGGGGTAAAAAGCTTATGTTTATTGTTTTTATATGCCCGACTTAAATTAAACTTTTTTTGTATTTGTGGGTACCGTTATCTTTTGTTAAGTGAGTGGTGACCTCCCCTTAAATCGTGCGAGTATTGTCCCCTTACGGAAATCTCTAATGTTTACATAAAACGGAGAAAGTCGGCAGAAGTTGACTGTTTTTATTGATCTCTGTTGTACTCTATAGAGTATCAACATAAAGTAAACTGACAAAATGAATGGAAATGCAGCGACTGAGCTCAAGAGAACTTCTGGTAAATTATGACAGTATTGTCTATATTTGTAAATTGTTGTTGAAAAAGGATTAATAATCAAGCTCAAAATCGCCCTTCAAAATTGGCACGTCTACAATAATAGGGATGTTCGCCGTGATGTCACAGGCTTGAGAATTTACCTGTGTGGTGGGCAGGAAATCAGAAATTTCGCTTGTCTTTCAATGAAGGCTCAACTTTAAATTGTCATTATTATTTTGTTATTTACGATGATTTAATAATTCTTTCAGAAATGAAAATTATATAGCAATAATTAATTCACATCGAAGGTTTGATAAAAATATTCAGAATAAATAGATTGGAAATTCAATTTTGTTTTATTTAGTTTTGAAGCGTAAAAATGCATTATTTCATATTAGAATTATGAATTTATCATATAAAAATTAAAAAAATGTAAACTGACAGAACAAATATGAATTTTCTAAAGTCTCTAAAACAATTAACAGAACCAAAATTGGTTTGGAAATTTGTTCTTTTTTCATTTATTATTATTATTATTTTTTTTTTATTTACAAGGAAGAGGTAATATATATGCCAGTTTAGTCCGAGATTCCTCTGCCGTTCGATGACTATTTACATCTTGCTGTTGTCGAACGTCAGAGCGCTCTCCATAATGAAAAGAGCGGATTTTCCTCCCCATCTCAGCCGTGGCACATTTCTACGTTTTGTGGCTATCAGATTTTATTTTCTATCTAAAACCCTAATATATATCGCTTCACCAATCATTTTTCTATTCATTCATAACCATCTTGCCCTCAGAAATTGGTGTTACACTCCATTACAGCACAATTTCCCCCAGACCATATGATTTCGTCATTTTGAACACTGACATTTTGAAATATTTATCAAGTGACTTCGAGAGAACTACGATTACCGCAATGGTTATGAATGAATAGAAAAATGATTGGTGAAGCGATATATATTAGGTTTTAGATAGAAAATAAAATCTGATGGCCACAAAACGTAGAAATGTGCCACGGATCAGATGGGGAGGAAGTCCGCTGTTTTCATTATGGAGAGCACTCTGACGTTCGACAACAGCAAGATGTAAATAGTCGTCGAACGGCAGAGGAATCTCGGACTAATGCCAGTTTTGAGTATTCAGTATTATTATTTTTTTTTTACCTGCTGCTTCTTTTTAACTGCTGCTTTATGTTGGAACATCTGTGTGTGGATCTTGAACAAGAGACCAAAGAGGCATTTGCCACGTGGGTTCTTGTTCAAATCTATATACAGTCCTCCCTTTTATGCCTATATGTCTTAGCTTATTTTAGTTATGTGTTTTTTATGTACTTGTAATTTGTTGCATGCATGTTTATTTATTTATTTATGTATAAGTCGGGTTAAAAAGCTCTACAGAGCTCATGTTTATTGTTTTGTACCACCGACTTTTTGAATAAAATTTACTTGACTTAACTTGACTATACACCGAATTCTTCCGTCTTGAAATAAAAACGTAGATACTGGCCTGATGACCACAGGCACTTGTTTCTATCAATGCCATAATGGGCACAGGGGCCAGATGAGTTTTTTCATGTACCTATATACCTACATGTATATACCAACAAGGGTACGAACTCTGCAGTAATCAAAATTTAAGTATGTCTTGTTTAACTGAGTAGAAAAAAAATACCAGGAATTTTATACGTATAATGGTGATATAGACTGAAAGCTGAATATTTTTTCTTTAGAAAAAAAACTTATTTGAACCCTGTACGTCCAAAAATAAAAAAGTTACAGCAGACCAAGTCCGTACTTTCTGCTAAAATTGCCAGGTCGGACAAATGGGTGCCCAGCTAACTTCCATGGGGTATTGACTACCAATGTATAATTTTTTGTTATACATTGGTAGTCGACCCCCCATTGATAGAAACAAGTGCCTGTGCTGATGACTAGTGATGTATGAAAATATTAATGCCAGGCGACCGTTTCACTAAAGTGATCGTAAGTCTAAGATCACTCTTACGATTTCCTTACGTACACGTATACGTGCGTTTCACTAAACTAGTCCTAAACTTAAGAGTTACGACTTACGACTTGCGACAAGTAACATCTCCTATAATGGAGATAAAAAGATACATTGTATTATAAATTTTATATATAATGATTGATTTTTGGCCTTTTAACACCACTTTAAGCAGTATTTCAGCTATATCATAGTGGTGGAAGATTTGGGTAGTTTTATTGCATCACTACATAAAACAACAAAAATATACATCTTACAATATTATACCTTAACATGTACATATATTCATAGTGAGTGTTTTAACCCTTTATATTATCAATAAAAACTACCAATGAATATTAACATTTGGACTGCTAAAATATATCATGTTGCCTTCAAAATTATTGTTTTTTTTTATATACATGTACAAATGTATGTTACAATTTAAAAAAAGAATCTATATTTCATATATTTGTATCTATGTTATTCTGATATTTTTTGTTTTCATTTTAAAGGATGACGAAAGATGTGAATAATCCATATTTCATCACAGGGACTACCTGTGATTGCATCGTCAGTCGTGCTGCAAAATGCAGAAAATGTTATGAGTAAATTAAATAAATTCTAAATAACAGGTAATCCGTGCAAATGCAAAAACATAGTATCAGGTACATTTTATGGGCAATTGTAATGCTCTTTCTTCGTGCAAAAGTAATAACTGTTACTCTCCAAATCCACCCAAATATAATGCACCCATTATTTGTACATGTACCCTATATAGTTCTTTTCTTGAAATTTCTTCTAGGTACACACTCGTTAATAAAATACGTTGATAAATTGTAAATGCAGAACTGATAGAAAGTACACTGAAACAAACAATAATGTGTAGCTGTTTTAATGATTTTTTTATGACTCTCGAAATATAAACAATGTTGCGTGCATCTATTATTTATTGCTCGCTTCATTTGATTAATGTTCATATTAAAGAAATACAGATAGCAATTCTTTGAAGATCTCTTCAAAATTAGATTTACGATTTACGACTTACGAGTACCTTCCACCACTCTTAACTTTGCGATCACTTGTTGTCGCAAGTCGTAAATCTTAACTATTAGTGAAACGGTCGTAACTCTTAAGAGTACACTTACGTCTACGTTTACGACCTTTAGTGAAACGGTCGCCAGAATAACAAAAATTGAATATCAGACAGGCCGATGGAGTATGTAGGGAGAGTAGAATCAAGAAACTAATAAATGATGCTCTGACTATGTTGAATTTGTTATACATGTACGTATATATATATATATATACCCCCTAAATGGCAGTAAAGAATCCTGCCAATGATGATGTCAACGTGTACATTATGTATGTGCTTGTTCAATGCAATTACCAGGATTGAGTCCACCAAAATAACAACCTACGTTTCATTTCTTTAAATGACTTTGGTGGCAAAGCTAAGAATATATAATTGGTATTTGTTGCTTCTCCACTAGCCATGCAACATTAAGTAGAATAATTTATTCGAGTGGAGCAACAACAACAACATGTTTATCCACGGACTGTTGTTTCAGTGATTTATTGTTATAAATAAAAGTGTGGTGGTCTAGTACAGGGGATATCATCGTTATCTCATCAAATGTAACTTGTTCTTGCCATGATATACAAAGCTGAAAACAACCATTTTCCTTTAGCAAGTTCTGCAAGATTTTTTATTGCAAAGTTTTGCAAATAACAGTTGACTTCCATCCTTTACATAGCTATTCTTCAATCTAATCTATGGTTTTTAACCAGGTTGCGACGAAGTCGAACTCGGCTTATAATATGATGAATGTTGTCCGGGTGTCAACTTTTTTGTTTCTGCACAATATCTTAAGAATGAAATGTCTGATCTATATAAAACTTGGTACACACATGCCTGGTGGTGAGAGGAGGAAGCCTATTGATATTGAGGATCGTAGGACAAAGGTCTAGGTTACAACTTCTAAATATAGAACAAATATTTGATACTTTTTTCGTTTCCGCATGATATATCTTGGGTGGTCCTGTACTAAACTTGTGAATCGTTTGCTGATCTGAAATTCAAGATGGCCACCATGACTCGGCTTAGTTTAACATGAACCCTATGGGAATTTCACATTTTCATCTTTTTTTCTGAAACCACGAAACAGATTTGAACCAAACTTGGCAGAAATGTTCATTAGATGGTCATATACAAGATTTTTGTATTTGGCGCTGATCAGAAATCCAACATGGCTGCCAGGGCCCATAATGTGTTCTGATTGGTCGAAATTTAAAAAATCTTCTTGTTAGAAACCACTAAGCCAATTGAATTGTGACTTTACAGGAATGATCATTAGGTGGTCCTGTACTAAACTTGTGAATCGTTTGCTGATCGGAAATTCAAGATGGCCGCCATGACTCGACTTAGTTTTAACATACAAATGTAGGACCCTATGGAAAAAATGTTTAAAAGTCTTCTCCTCTGAAACCAGCAAGTCAATTAAAGCAAACATGGCATGAATGGTCCTTAAGTGGTCAACTTTCAAAATTATGTCCTGTGAGCCCGACCTCCATCCAAGATGGCCACCATCAGCGGACATAGTTTTAACATTGGACCCTATGGGAAAATTGTTTAAAAGTCTTCTCCTCTGAAACCAGTCAGCCAATTTAAAGCAAACATGGCATGGATGGTCCTTGGGTAGTATACTTTTAAAATTGTGTCCGGTGACCACGACCTCCATCCAAGATGGCTGCCATGAGCAGACATAGTTTTAACATAGAACCCTATGGGATTTGAATAGTAACTTAGATGTATTCGGCATGCAGACATTCTTAAGAGGACTTGCATGTAATTATGTCAGGTGAGCGATACAGGCTCACCTGAGCCTCAAGTTTTGTTTCTGCATGATATCTTAAGAACGAAATGTCGGATCTAAATGAATCTTGGTACACACATGCCTGATGGTGAGAGGAACAAGTCTCATGAACTTGAAGTTTGTAGGTCAAAGGTCAAGGTCACAACTTCTAAAAATAGAACAAAAATTTGATACTTTTTTTTTTTCCGTACAATATCTCAAGTACAAGAAACTAAGTACTCTCATGCTGAGAGGAACAAGTCTCATGAACTTGAGGTTTGTGGGTCAAAGGTCAAGATCACAATTTCTAAAAATAGAACAGTAATTTGATACTTTTTAACCAGAACATTGTCTGAGGGTTCTTAGCTAAGGTTCAGAATTATATAACTAGGCATTGTCCATCCATATGTTCGCAACTCGGCTTTCGCACCTTTGGTGCTTTACTGATTTTTTATACATGTATTGCTGTTGGAGATCCTATTATCAAGGGGGAGGGCACTCGACTCTCAGCCGCAAGTTATAAAGTTTACCAGTTGCTTGCCCATGGTTGGTGGTTCTATTGCTGAAAGTGGTGTTAAACACCAAAAATCAAATCAAATAAACTGGGAGGGTTGGGATCCCATTAATAGGTCTAACCCAGCCATATTTTTGTACCTGTCCCAAGCCAGAACCAGGATTTCCAATGTGACATGTCATGGTCTCTTTGTGTTCAGTGATTTAAGATGAGATTTCATTGTTCGTTTTGTTGATATTGGTGAAATTGTTGACCATCACTGTTTTTTTCTAACTTTCTTTGCATTAAAGAAATTAAAAGATTTAGTTAAACTTTGTTTCATCAAGTAAATGAAAAAAAGACCACCTGGGAAACATATATCTTGCTTTAGGAGGATAGCTCACCATGGATGGAATCAAACTTGTAAACTTTAGAGTTGTTTGAAACTAATTGCATGGATACTGACAGATGTAGTTCCATGCTATTGCAGCCATGATACATACATGTAGCAACGGAATATAAACATACTTAAAAATTGTATATTAATAAACATTTTGCTGGTCGACAATCAATATTTTTGTAAGTATATCTATGAACCTCTTTAAAGAGTGATTTTGGAACACTAAATCAATTCAGGCTCAGCATGGCTAGACTAAATCTTGACCTAATTTTGGCCCAAAAATATAAGATTGTGATAAAACCTCTTTCTGATTTTGTAAGCATATCTGTTGAATTTTGGTGCTTTGGTATCGATTATGACAGATTTTGTTAATAGATTAATGATTAGAATTATTTCCAGATGGGCTCACGTCTCCAACCTTTGCACCTGCCAAATTAAAGTTCCCGAAGCACATCCATACACCTGTTGATGACAAGTTTCAGGAAATCGCTGATTCTATGTTAAGGAGAAAAGCTGATGGACCAGAACATCGCTATCAAGTTTCAGCTCCTTATGAAATTGATGAATATCCCATAGAAGAGAATGAAAGCAAAAATTATTTTGAGCGACAACTAAGTACAAGGTATGGTGGCCTGGTTTGTTTGTATGTATGTATATATAATTCAAGTCTGTCCTCAGTTCTAATATTTGTTTGTCATTAATGTACACTTGTATCAACCAATATCAATGATCCAAATTTTTAACAGAATTCTGCATTATCTAAATTACATACATGAAAAAGAAACATTAATTACTAGATATTTTATTTTTTATTAACGTATTATGTTATTTTATAAAAAAAAAAAACCAACATTATGGTGATTATACTGTAAATTACAGTTAAAAGTTCAGAAAAAAACAATTTTCATTCGTCTTATGTATACAAATTTCACGTTAACGCTTTTGAGAAATTTTGAAAACCAGAAATTTTTCTGAATCCAATTTTTGTATATTTTTATAAAATTCAGTGTTGTTACATATCGTATAGGAGTTAAATCATGCAGAACTGTTATTTGGTCTTGCAAACCCTTCAAATTGCAAGCATTGTTTTGCATGTTGTGATATCTATATGAGTGCATATACTTATTTTTGTAAATGTACTAACAATCTTTATGATGGGGACTTTCTCAAACTATGTAGCATCAATATTATATATCAGAATTAGAATGTACTTATTAGTTATATATAAGATAATTAATTTCAGACCATTAAATGGATCCTTAGAGCAGATCTCAGAAGAAAAGTGAGTGATTTGGGAATGCTACATGTATCATTATGCATGATCAAATATTGTTGTATTGTTTTAATTGTTAATATATAGTCAAAAAGGCACAAGCTGGTAAATGATATAGTGTATTAACGCAAATAATAAAGCAGTCTTCATGCTAACCCACTTGCTCGAAGACTGGGACAAGTAAAACTGGATTCGGACAATTGAAAATTATGAAAGAATTTGTTTGAATAAATATAATTTTTTTCTAAATTTGGCTTTCGGGCAAGTAGGTGAACAAAATTAAGGCAGAGACTGATAAAGAATATAATAATTCTTCTCTAGTCTTGTGGTAAGTTTTCCTGTGATGTCATAACAAACAAAGTACAGTGTAATTATAATAATGGTGTAGCTTAGCTTATTCTTCATTCAAACATTTTATTCTTCACCTCACTTTTTTCATCGGTAGAAACTGAAAAGCATGATTTTATTTCCTGTAGGTTTCAAAGATTTGTCCTGTACATGTGCATACTCTTTTCTTCTTTATTAATTTTAAAGCTTAAATTCCAGTCTCCCTGTCTTCTATAATTTTTTTCAATTAACAGCTTACTTAAGTATATATTTTAAGGGGAGACAACTTCCTATAAATGTACATACACTCTGTACAAATGTACCCGTCTTAAAAATTAAAATGTAGGATGTGATATCAGTAATTATACATTGTATATATGCAGTATATAGTATATTTATCACACAATTTAGCCCAATTCACAAGTAGATAATCAAATTAATTTTGTTGTACTAAAAGTTTATATTTGAAATCAAGTATCAGATATAATTTCAGATCAGCTATCCTAGATGGCAGTAGTATAGCTCATTATATTAAAAATTGTATGGTGAAATTTTCATTTTTATCTTATTATTGACTTTTACAGAGTACTGGTAATTGACCTACAACAGGTCAGGGGTTTTCTCTGGGTTCTCTCGTTTCCTCCACCAATAAATTTTACAGCCACGATATAACTGAAATATTGTTGAAAGTGGCATTAAACACCCTACACCCACCCAAAAAAAAAAATATCATAGTGCAAATGGTGGATAAAAATATGACCCCTACAAACTTGACATATGATTCATGTGATTGTCAGAGCTGTATATTTTATGACTATTCTAGAAAATGGTCCCTGTACAGTATTGTAGCCTTAATGCAGGACTCATTGTTTGCCTGTGTTGGAAGCTTTTAATACAGCCTTCTTTTTTTTATTAATTAATTTTTAGAATTCTATACACTAATCATGGGGAATGGTACCTACTTTGGACTGGAGATAATACATGCTTTGGTAAAATGTATATTTCTTGTTAACTTGTTTACATATGTGGTCATTTGATTTTCTTGTCAAACATTTTGGACGGTTTAATGATATTTTATTCTTTATGGTAATATCATTATATAGAACAATATTTTTAAATAGAAATGTATGGAGGTCAAGTTTAAGGATTTATATACTACAGTGAAACCTGTTTAAACCAAACCTACTTGGGACCAACTTTTGTGTACAGATTATAATAGACAGGTGTTCGGTTTATGCAGGTGAAATTAACAAAGACTTCCTTCATTGGGATTCGGGTTTATCCAGGGTTCAGTTTACAGTTTTAACTGTATTCCTAATGTTCTTTCTTTGTCATTATAAGCTACAGTTGACTTGAAAACAAAGCAAAATTATGTGTCTATACATCTGTTTATAAGCTACTGTACTCTAAGTGACATCACAAATATATTAACAAGAGAATACATTTTGAAATATTATAGAAAAGTTTTTAGATTCCAGAGTCTTATTGTATTCATATAGTAGCTGCCTATGAATTCGCAGATCAGATGTGATTTTTCTTTTATATTTTTAATCAATATTAATAATTTTAATAGCTCTATTTTAGGACACATGTCTCTAACGGCATGTCAATTCATCTCTCTTCAAAGGCATTCAACTTTCCAACAACTTCCCAATCTGTCTTTATTCAATGACACCCAACTTTCCAACAGCTACTCAGTCGAACTTTCTAATAGCTACTAAGTCCATCTTTTTTAAATGACACCCAGCTGTCCAACAGCTAGATACTAGTAGCTTCTCAGTCCATCTTTTCTTAATGACACCCAGCTGTCCAACAGCTAGATACATTGTACTAGTAGCTTCTCAGTCCATCTTTTCTTAATGACATCCAGCTTTCCAACAGTTAGGCTTCCCCTCATAAAACATTGGGGTACGATTTCTAGTATCAAACTCCAAATTTGTCCAATCAGAACTCTTTATTTATTGGATATGATGTTTTGATTTGTCCAATCAGAAATCTTTATTTATTGGATATGATGTTTTGATTTGTCCAATCAGAACTCTTTATTGGATATGATGTTTTGATTTGTCCAATCAGAACTCTTTATTTATTGGATATGATGTTTTGATTTGTTCAATCAGAACTCTTTATTTATTGGATATGATGTTTTGATTGGTTTATTTTGCAATAAATGTACAAAACTTGTATTTGAAAGTTGTATGACTTGGTCAATCAATCTTTTTTCTCAGACACCCATTTTTCCTTTTCCAACAGCTGTTCATCCATCTTTATTCTCAGATGTCCATTCTTTTAACAGCTGGAAGATTACAATCTATCTGTTTTAGAGCCTCCATGTTTTTAATCCATCTCTATTCTAACAATATTAAGCATCAGTGATGACCATGTGTAGCACCTTAGTTAGATCAGAGACATTTGAAATATGAGCATACATTGTATTTATTTTGACTTTTAGCAGTCCAATGATCATAATAAGTGTAAAACATGGTAACAATTGCTTATTATTAATCTGACCTTGACAAAGAATTACATTTTCTATACTATGTATTTGCATGGTAATAAGATTGTTGACAAGTCAGTTTCAGTTAGAAAACATTAAAACTACGCAGAGGTGCATTATGCGTAAGAAATGTAAATATAACAAATTGTAATCATGTGACATAGGTTATTGGCTTGGCTTATACATGTATATCGTTCATTGCACTTGCAGACCTGTACATTTTTGTAGTTATCTATTAGTAGCTTCTTTAACTGTTTATGACCCCAAACGTCAGCTTTTATAGAACCTGTAAGGTCTACCATTGCTGAAAAATTTGGAGTTCTCATTGCTTACCTCATACAACTTAGTAATTTATCAAACTGAATATTTGACACTATGGAATTAAATTTCGGATTTGTTCAATATCATTATCAGGCTCAAAATGGCTTACTCCATATTACTTTCTCAGGTTTAGAGTGAGTGTAAAATTGACAACATATTAAAATAAGTTTTATTTAAGATTCTTATATTATATAAATCAAGTGTACTATCATTAAGTAAACCATTATTATTATAAATATATATATTCATGGTTTGAAAACTGGAAGAAAATATACAATTTCTGAAAATAGTAAGACATCTAACACTAATCTTTCTTTTCATATTCAAAATCTGTGAACAAATCTGTTTTTACATGATTAATCCACAAAAATTGATATCAATGAAAATTTAGAATCGGGGATAACTTTATATTATTCAATACTAAATTAAAATTCTGTTCATTTTAATATACATTGTATATTTTAGAGTTCTACTTCACAAACATTTAAAAATTCAATAGAATAAAAGAATTTCAATAAGATATGAAAATCTGCTTGAATTGTGTTCTGGAAACACTTCACTTCAAGCATTGAAGAGACACATAAGACCTACTGTAGGGCCTAGTGGTAGAGGGTGGCAATGGGATCTTCAGTAAAAAAATTGTATTTAATATTTTTTTCAATGTATTTAATTTTGCTCATTGTTTAAACCATGTATCAGTAATATATTCTCAGATATATATTTTGTTCCTTAAGAAAACTAATAACGGTTGTTAAAAAATTGTTTGATTACATTGTACATACACTACAGGGCTGTTTCACAATAAATGTGACCAGAATGTAACAAATTATGGAAAAAATCAAACTTATTTTACTGGTATGTTATTGTGTTTTTCTTGAAGGGTATAATGTGAAGTATCAAATTCCAAAATATTGTTAAGTAACCTCATCTGGTTTTAAAAATATAACCGTCAACTGTAGGGCGGTGATGTCTCTTTAAATGCTTCCAAAAGGTGGTGTTATACTCAATCAGGAGCACAATATTAATTTGTATATCAGTTTTCTTTGCTAAACTTTGTTAAACTATGTATTAGCAAAATTATAAGTACTCAAAACTGTATTGAAGTAACTCAATCGAAAAAAAAATGAAAAAATGAAGCTTTTCTAGATCTTCATTCTTATAAAGTAATACATATCAATTGCTTAAGAACTTTTATTTAAACAAATATTCCATTTTTTATGAACATTTCTAGTACTATATACATCTTGAAAAGAAAAAAACATAATCAAATTCAACATGACATATTAAGTAATCTCAAAGCTGATGTACAACAATGGTGGAAATTTGTTGCGGA
>MJUT01012373.1:121088-164617 GCA_002080005.1 Gigantidas platifrons | reverse complement strand
GACCACTCGCTTTACCCCTAACACACAAATACCAGACCACTCGCTTTACACCTAACACACAAATACATGATCACTCACTTTCCTACCTTGGTACAGACACATCAATAAAAATCATTTAAGCATCAAAATTTGAGGTTGTTCTTGGGTTGTGCCCTTTAAAATTTCAATATTGCATAGATTAACATACATCATCTGTAATATAAAAACATAAGGTCTAAAAGTTAATATGACAGTCAATATAAATAATATGTATCACATATATCACAAAGGGAATCTATCTATTGTTTCTCTTCTACATTATTCTTCTGGAAAACTACTGAAAATATGCAAAATATAATGTCACTAACATTTCTTCTACAAGTATAGGCTGCTAGCATGTCATAACACTCACAATTTGATTCACCCCCCTTGCCCTTGCTGACTTACGCTTAAATACTTGCTCATCATTGTCTGCCTGTGCCCTCATTTTGTTCTTAGAAATTGGTTTTTATAAACTGCATACAGGGCATCAACATCATTTTAAGCAGAATTTGAAGCACAGTTAAATTGTGGTAGATGTAATAGTACTGAAGTACATTGTTTACAATAGGACCCTCAAGCATTAAATCTGAATGTTGGAGTATTGTTCTTTGGATGGCTTTCCATATATTTTATATTTTCAGTGTTGATGTAGATTTTTTTTGTTTACAGACTAGGTGTTGATTCTGGTTTTCACTTTTTATTCTATATTTAGGTACATATCAGTGATTTGGAGCATGCTTCTAAAGCCTTGGTCAAAGCCTTGATTTTGAGAGAGAAGTATATGGCTTTATCACACCAAAGTTTCCCTAAGATCACTGCCAGATTTCTACAGAATTTATTAGATAATGAAGATTTTAAAGGAATGAGGGAAGGATTTGCTGGGAATTGTCTGAATTCTGAAGGTATGTCTATTACTTATTACATGTAGGATAAACTTTTTATTTGTTTATATACAAATTTAAACTTTACACACAATATTTTGTACAATTTAAGAAAAACAAAATTACATGTGCTATTTTTCCTATTCACAGAAATGCAAACAGGTGACATTTTAAATTTATATCAGTTTTATAAATCTTAATCATACTGGAGTGTTTTTTTAAAGGCTACTTTTGCTTTAATTAATATGCATCTTAAAATTATATTTCACATAATATTTTTTTGGTGATTTTGAAGTGTCATTAACCTCACATTTTAGAAAGAGTTGTCAAATCAGAATTTGCACATTTCTATGACAACTAAAGCACCAAATTTATATCATTATTTTTTATTTTTTATTCTCTTTGACAAATACATAATATAATAAAGATTAATCAAATGTACCTCTTTGGTGTTTGCCTTGCTAACAGTCAGAATATTATTAAGTACATTGTATTTGTAATTTATATACAAAAATATGATGCCATGAAATCAAAATTTTAGTGTTTTGAAAATCTTATGTAAAGTAATTATATGGGAAGTCCTGTTTCTAAAAGAAAAACTAACAATCCGCAAAAAAAGTATGGAATGCAGGTCATGAGAAAGTACAGGATTTAAAATAAATGTATGGAGCAATCTATCCCATGTTATGTTTATTGTTGATGTCTAAGTGAGAACTTACACAGTCTGGTTAAGGTTTAAAGAACTTTATATTTGGCAGTTTCCTTTAATCATTGTCATAGAATGACAATGAATTGTGGACATTAGCGTGATAAGTAATGGGACCTGAATACATGAATTCTCCATAGAATACATTAACAGTGTAGAAAAGAAGTGTCCATAGCATGGCTTATGAATAGAAAGTTTAAACAGTGATGGTCAATAATTGCACCAATATCAAAATAACGAACAATTTGCTCTCACCTCAACCGATGGCTTATGGCATTGAAAATCCAGGTCCTTGCTTATGACAGGCACAAAATGTGGTAGTGTTTAACCGGATAATGGGGTCCTAACCTTCCCCTTCTTGATAATTGGATCTCTGACAACAACATAGATCTATTAACAAAAAATAAGAATCTAGTCACATTTCTCTCCTGAATTCATCACGACTCTATGACAGTGATAATATGCTTGCTTGAATAGTAATATTAAGCTTCTTACAACCAGCCTAGACTATTGTGTACATCAGCTTTATTTCACCTACAAATAGAATGCTAATTGCTACACATTTTAGTGATATCACATGACAGAGGATATTATTGCTGATGATATTGTGCTATTGTTGGATGAATCATGTCCCAAGTATAATATTATTAATATTGAAGAGCTTATCCTATAAGTGTAATTCATATTTATTGAAGGGATATATTTATGCAGTATTCCTGTCATTACAGAGTAATACAAGTAATACGGACGGACGGACGGACAGGGGTAAAACAATATGCCCCCGACCAATAGTCGCGGGGGCATAAAAATGCACCTTAAGATGTCACATTCAAAGTTAAAGTGGCATTAGCTACGATTTTGACCAAAAAAATGATATGTTTTGGAAATTGGTAAATAGATTTAAAATGATGAAATAGAGGTAAATATTTAACATTAAACAGCTAATTGAACCACTTTCCGCCTTTTGAGAACAAAAATTACCATCGATTACTTATTTGTATTTAGTCGCTTATTAACTGCCAATTTGCATGGTTCGTTGTTCATACATGTAATTAACACTGACTAAAATTCACAAAATATAAGAAATAAGTGCATTGTTGTACTGATTTAATGACGATTCGACAATCTCCGTAAACAATGTTGATAATTAATAAGATGACGTCCATTTCTTGGTCGATCTCAAAACACGAGCAGTTGCAGGCCTTTTCCCCGATGCGCGTACATTTCATAACATTTATAAGTTACAGAAACACGTTTTATTAAGGCATCAATCATATCTGATAGTTTTTATGGGTAACAAAAATTTACAATTTGGCAGATAATGCCCCTTTAAGATATTCATGCAAAATGTTCAAATTGTAAGAAAAAGTACCACCTGTAAATAGTGAAGTACTGGTACACTTGAAAAATATTGAAAGCTATGTATACCTTGAAAATGCAATAATTGGTGTAACTATTGTATTAAATAATAGGGAATGTTATACCTAATACATGTACTGGTAATTGGTTTATTACTATACAGGGATTTTGATTTTCTCTAAATGTTTGGCACTGTTAGCCAACATATCAGTGTCTATATTAAGTTGATTATCTATTACAACAACGTCTATTACTTGGTATGTTAGAATGAAATATAAATTGATATTAAACACTGATTAAAATTGGATCTTTGTTGGATCTTGTTCAAAAATGTTTATCCATTGGCATCTAACAACATCTCCTGTTGGGTCATTGCAGAGGTCACATTTAAAACAACCAATCGGCAACAAGCCTAGAAAATGTTTATGTATTGAACAGAAGGTTTATGAAGTAATAATTCTATTCTTACTAGAATTTATCAATAACTCGTAATCTGATTGGATATCGTCACTTATTCTACGTCATTCGAAAGGAATTTATAAATCAATATTTCCATTTACTGTACTACTTTTTTTGTAGCGTTACGGCGTAGAAATATGAAAAAATAATCCACCAAGAATTATTAGTATTTAACGTCGAAAACAACACGATGTCCAAGAATAAGAATTATAAGGATTAAACACTGTGTTTTTAGGAAATTATGTATGTATAAACTCCGGCAGCTCACTCACAAACTTTACATAAAGTCCCTCGGAAAAAACAGTGTTTAATCCTATAGTAGAGAGCTTCAGAATAGGAATACATTTGAAATCTGTCCTGATAAGAGGGGTGGCCTTATTAGAGGGTGATTACTGTGATAGGTAGCCAGAGGTAGGATTTGTTAAGAGATTAGTGGATTACATGATGTTATAGTAACAGCAGAGTCCACAAACATCTTATTATAATTAGATTGTGATATTATATGATGTAAAACCTTAAACAATCAGGGGTGTAACTTAACAAAGTTATTATAAGAAATAGAATATGTTGTTACAGAATGATATCCCTATGGTAAAAACTGCAACATTTTTAACACAATGCTGGTTATTTTCTCTAAAAACATATTTATGTAGCTGTCCTCTGACTGTTTTTTGAGTACAAGTACAAAAGTCCTCTAAAGTTTAATCACTCTGTCTTTAAGGCCAGATGACAACATATTGTATAATGTCATTATTTAGTACCATAGTACTGCATGGTTCAGACCCACAGTTATTATGAAAGGTTTATATTTATATAATCAGTGATGTTTTCATGTTACAGTATAAAATATTTCAATCTCTTGTCTTGAGTTAGGGTCCTCTGGTGAGGGTAAGAAATTGCCTCAGTAAATCAAATTACTGCACTACTGAGTCTGAATATGAATTTTCAGAATGAAGTTCATTCTTACAAAAATCATGTGTTGCTTGCTTCGATATATTTTCTCCTGAGTAACATTTTAGTACATTTAATATGTGGCAGATCGTGCCTTTCTCTGGAAGATAGGATAATTCTTCTATTGTAATTAGAGTTAAAATTACAGATTTAATACAATATGCATGTTTCAGATCAAAGGTGTATAGTCGGGCTTTGATCATGTTCTTGTCCCATATCAATCGTTTCAAACATTGAATTCAGTGTTCATAACATTGAAAATCAGATGTTGCTTTGATTTTTTTATCTATATGATTATGATTCCAATAATTTCAATGAAACCTGTCTAAACCAAACCTCGTTGGAATCAGCTTTTGTGTTCAGAATAGACAGACATTTGGTTTATACAGGTGAAATTAAAAGGAATGTCCTACATTGAGACTTTAATATTTAAAGTTTGGTTTATACAGATTTCCATTTTAAGCAGAGTTCGGATTAAACAGGTTTCACTGTATATAGAATTGTATTACAATTGTCAATATAATAATAATAATAATAAGTTTTATTTAAAGTCGGTATAGATATTACAACAGAAATAACACAAGCTCTGAAGAGCTTTTGACCGACATACATCATAAATGACATATACATAAAACACACATGCAGACATAATAAGAGCAACTGGTCACCATGGTAACAGGTAAATATTATTGGAGGTGACATCTGATCAGCTGACAATTACTATTAGTAAATATATTTGCATTTTAAAACTGATGTCAATACCATATTGCATTGTATATTAAAAACTTAACAAAATAGAACCAAGATTTATATTTTTATGATATACATTTAAGTATGAAATGCTTGGCCTTTTTACAGTATACTGTACAATTAAGTATGAAATGCTTGGCCTTTTTACAGTATACTGTACAATTAAGTATGAAATGCTTTCCCTTTTTACAATGTACATTAGACAATTAAGTATGAAATACTTTCCCTTTTTACAATGTACATTAGACAATTAAGTATGAAATGCTTTCCCTTTTTACAATGTACATTAGACAATTAAGTATGAAATGCTTTGCCCCCATCAGTTAATATGATGATGTAGCTTGTGACTTGTTTTTGTAGATGCCGTTGGGCTCACTGATTACAATGGCCGAGGTATAGTTGTGTGATTACGTGTGACATTTTCCTGCAGTTATCTACCACTGTATCATAACACACATTTAAAAGTTAAGACTTAAAAAGAAAAACATTTTAATATAAATACACGATTCTTGTAAATGGATAAAAATGTGGAGGTCTTTATTGATTAAAACATGAATTATTTATGTAGTAAGCTTACAATCTAGTAATTTATTCACAGAAAGTCACGCTTACTGTTACATATTTCTCCACAACGACAGGTGGAGTTACCTGTATATTGTTGTACAATATTATCATAACCATGGATCTCTACGGAGTCATTAACACATTTTAACTGACATGCAGCCATCATATGCTTGTTATTTTGAAGTTTCCTAACATTTTACATCAAAAATAATTTCTTGTTATCTCCCTTTTTTGAGTGAATGAGAAATGTATATTTCTTGTTATCTCCCCTGGCCTTTTTGAGTGAATGAGAAATGTTTAACTGCAATTTTGTTTTCATTTTTTATGGAGTAAAATTTCATTTTTGTTACAATTGTCACTTGCATATACACAAGTAACAGCTTATGTAATCTTAAAATATACCCAAAGTACATTATCTTGAATGTTGCATGAATATGTGTTTCTGAAACATACATCAATGATTGGTCCTGAATAGTAATTATTCATGATTTATTGTTTTTGTAATGTAATGAGTTATTTTTCCTATAACACACTAAAGTGCAGGGAAAGTTGCACAGTTGATTTCCTCAATACATACATGATTGCTTTGAAATGTTAATGAGTAATTTCTCTTATAATATAGATGAGTATGTACTCTTGTAATATAAATGAGTAATTACTCCTTGAAATGTAAGTGAGTAATTACTTTTGTAATATAAATGAGTGATTACTCCTTGAAATTTAAATGAGTAATTACTCTAACAGTATATGAACAAGTATTCATACGATGAATGCCAGTAGTGTTTATTTGCGTGTTTACATGTAGCATTGGTAAAATAGGCTATGGCCTATGGGAATGCAGGAAAACTAATTTGATCGAAGTTGAAATGAGTTATAATGTCGATGATAAAATGTCAATGTTTTGTTTTTAAATTTTAGCTAAAATGACCAACAACAGGTTAAAAAAAAAAAAGATTTAGAGAAGGGTGTTGATTTTAAATTTTATTTTAATATTTTAAAGAATTTTATTTTTATTAGAAAAAGATAAACATACATAAATTTCTGCTGATATCAGAATTGCTGCTAGAAATATATTGTATAATATTTTGATAGCTGTATAGTCATTTTGGTACTTTTTAAGAATCTATAAGAGTTTTTCTTTTATACCGTGTAAAATCCACTTTACCACCTTTTATGCATACATATGAAAGTAGTTCCTATAATTTATATTATTTAAATCATTAATAATATAAGTAAATATTTATTCCCTGAAATATAATTAGTTTATAATAAAAGAAATTCTTTAAGTACTCTTAATTGGTTTTTTTAATATAGATTTTAATATACCATTTGTGTGCTCTCAGCTAAAATAATGTGTATGGGTTTTGCTTTACAATCTGAAAGAGCATTATAAATTAGACAAAGATGTTTTTTATGTGTTTGTAATATACTGAAATGTTTTTGTTTTATCACAGTTAATTTATATAGAACTTGTTACTCACAAAAGGTTATCCATGGTCATGATCCACAGATCTTCTTTATCCACACATAAAAACATATTTATATATATAAAAAGAACTATTTTTTGTTCTTTAATTTACACGAGAAACAATGTGCACAGATTCTTGATAATTCTCATATGATATATATATAGAATAAAATCAGTTATGAAGGTCAAGATGGACATTATTGTAAGTATCACAGCGAGTCCTATAGTATACACTGTGATAATGTTTGTCGAGACATTCAAAACTGATGTTATTGTTTTTTATCGGTACCGTCATACTGTTTTTGACGTCACAGTGACTGATGATCTTCAGTATCATGGTCAGACCTTTGCTACTGAATATAGCCCTCTGTGAGATCTAAGGTAAAAATTTATAAATTACCAATAATAGGAAATATAAAATAACAGATACATGTACAGGAAATATAAAATAACAGATACATGTACAGGAAATATAAAATAACAGATACATGTACATTTACCTGAAGACAGGTACAGGAATATATTTCTTTGTGAAGTGTTTATTTTTTGTGGATTTCACTATTCATTTAATCCATCAAATCAAAACATGAAAAAAATTATCATTTGTGATTATAATAAAAAAAAAAAAACAAAAAAAAAACACTCAGATGTCCATGATCATGTTGTTATTTATTATTCTTTTTGTATATTAAAAGAAAATTAATTTAGTTTGAATAAATATTGAAAATAAAATACTTGTTTTATTTGTTTGCAGAGAAAAGTCACCCTATACATCCACCCAGGCTGACAGGAGATCCCTTTCAGGTAACTCTGGAAGAAAGTGTTGGTTGTTCTATTAAGATGAAACAAGGAATTGCTTATGTTTATGCCAGTAAGGAAGACATGGAGAAAGATAAACCATTAGAGCTGCCATATTCTGATTATCAATCTTTTGTTGCTGATCAGAATTTGATGTATGCTTTTATCAGTGACGGTCCATTGTAAGTGAGATAATATAGTAACCCCCCTCTTATAAGACCCCTCCCAGCAAAGGCCACCCCTCTTATAAGACCCCTCCCAGCAAAGGCCACCCCTCTTATAAGACCAGATTTCAGATGCACTGACATTGTAGAGTACAACTAAGTTGCTTCCTCAAGAGTGGCCACACATGGTAGTTGGATTTACAACTAAATTTGCAATCAGTACCTATCACCACTAAAGCTGTAAGTTTGAACCCTCTTCACGTACAGCAAGGTGTACTCGATACAACATTATGTGATAAAGTTTGTCAGTGACTTGTGACAGGTTGGTGGTTTCTTGTGACATTATATCATATTTCTGTGTAACTTTGATGTAATATATCTCATTAAATGACTAAGTTCTACAACATTATGTATAGGATCATATTGGAATAAAAGAACATTGAAGTGAGGGGATTACTTTTTTACACCATAATTTCAATATATATCTTTCTGCAGCTGTGAATCAGTATAATCTTAAAAGTTAAAACAATTTTCTGAAAACTGTGTTCCAGTCATCACTATAAATAGATCAAAATTAAAGATCTTTTCATAAATGGCTTAGGCATTAACATGCACCATAGAAAATATAATATGTGTTTTCTTAAGGATTAAAGCAAACTTGGCTGGTAGGTGTTCTATAACAAAACATGAAGACAAGTTTGGAAGATCTTTATTTCTAAAGTACATGTATCTGTAAATTGAGTATATTATGCATCTTTTCTATATTTTCTTGACAGAAATTCAACAAAACGCTGCCATGTTTAATCTACATATTTCAATGGTTGCAAAAAATATTTTTAGCTGTAGAGGACTGTGTAATCTACTGTTAAGTTTATTATGCATAAATTATATATACAGGAAATCTTTCTTCTATGGAAGACTGTTATCTATCTGCCAAGTTTAATGTACTTATTTTATATTTACAGGAAATCTTTCTGCTATAGAAGACTGTGTTATCTATCTGCCAAATTTAATGTCCATATCTTGTTGAATGAGTTAAAAGAATCTGCAGCACAAAAAGAAGTATCTCACAGAGATTTCTACAATATCAGAAAGGTTAATCATATTAATTTACATATATTTTAAAAATACCCCCTTTTTTTCCCTCTCTTTTGTACAATATGTAAACTACTTTACTACAATAACCATTGAGGTATTAATGGGTCTCCCCAAAGCTTTGTAATGTGTTAGGATCTGATATCCAGTATAACTGCTATGGTTGATAATTGGTCAAAATAAGTAAAATTCATCACAGAAACCCATCTGCCATTTGTATTGAAACTTTGCAGTAATTTATTACATTGAAATTTTAATTAATCAGTTATAAGAATGATTTTAGTCACACATTTCAATTATTAAAGGTTGTTTTTTTTTCAAATTTAAAAGAGAAAAAAAAGTGACAAGTAACTTCTCTTTGTAATGTATTATGAAACTCCCTATCAACGACACTGCAACATTTTGTGATAAAGTTTGTCAGTGACTTGCGACAGGTTGGTGGTTTTCTCTGGGTACTCCGGTTTCCTCCACCAATAAAACTGACCACCACAATATAACTGACATATTGTTGAACTTGGCATCAAATACTATTACCCTAACTCTAATCAATAAAATGATAAATAAAATACTATTACCCTAACTCTAATCAATAAAATGATAAATAAACTGTGGATGTATTACATTTTAGTGTTAGTATATGATCTACCACCAGTTAATGATACATATAAATATTCTGTCGATTAAGATAAAATTGAAAACTGCAATTTTTTTCACATTTTTATTATTAGCTCACCTAGCCAAAGGCAAAGTGAGCTTTTGCCATCACTTGGTGTCCGTCGTCTGTCATCCATTAACTTTTCACATTTTAATCTTCTCCTCTAAAACCCCAAAGCCAAATGAGCTGAAACTTGGTAGGAAGCATCTATGGTTTCTGATTGGTTGATTTCTAAAAAATCTGCTTGGCTAAATGAACCAAAACTTGGTAGGAAGCATGTATGGAAGGTCCGTTATAAACAAAGATTGATAATCTCGTCCCAATGCACTAACAAACATGGCAGCCACAGGCAATTCTTGTTTTTGGTTGGTCGATTTCTAAAAATCTTCTTCTCTGATACTGCTTAGCCAAATGAACCAAATCTTGGTAAGAAGCATCTATGGAAAGTTCTATATTAAGTTACCTTAAAGCAGAATGAAAGATGAGCAACACAGGCTCAGCCCACTGAGCCTTTAGGCCATACAAAGTTAATTTCTTGGTTCTCAGGCCCGCACGCATGTGAAAATTCGTCGCCGCATTGCCGATTTTTTGCAAAAATAGTAAAAAAAAATAAATTTAATGCAGTAGCGCTGTCCATACAGAAAAAACAACCGCATCCATTTTTTCTCTTATATCGCGTGGTCGGTGAAACGCTTAAAACGCATCATGCTAAATGAGATTTAAAGCATCGTTATGACAATGTATAAATAAAAAACGTGTTTCCATTTGACATTTAGACAAAATGTCAATCGTTTCTGTGCAAATTTGGCACAAATGTTTGCCAGTTTTACCAGGGAACATAATAGGGGGCTTCTCCGAAGCTTGTACCTTATTGGAATTGTATACGGAGATAAAAATGATACGTTGGGACCAGCGGATTGGACGTTTCCATAAAAATTAACCACTTGTGATGTTTCTGCCACCATCGGAAGAAATAAAATTGAAATTTTCAATAAAGTAATGAAAAGATTTATACATTGCCATATTTTTCACACAAAAAAAAAAGAAGAAAAATGCCTCCCTCATCACTTTTTACAGCAGTAAAAGGATAAAAAAAAAATGCCGCCCTCCCTCATCAATTTTGACAAAAAAGGGCCTGAGAACCAAGTAATTAATTTTGCATGGCCTTAGTTATTTTTTTATTTTTTTTATTTTAACATATATTTTTCACATTGTTTAAGATTATTTTATTTTTTTAGCATTATTTGTATTTGAACATAATTTCTATTTTTTTCAGGTTGATACTCACGTTCATGGCTCATCCTGTATGAATCAGAAACATCTTTTAAGATTTATTAAGAAGAAGATGAAGACAGCTGCTAATGAAGTCGTTTGTGTTGACAAAAAGCTGAAAAAAGAAATGACACTTAAAGAGGTAAAACAAACAATTTATGTTCTATACCATTAAGACAAAAACACTACCTATTTTATGAAATAAATATTGCGAAATTGATAGGGGCTGACATGGTTGTTGGATTTTCATCTACCTATGTAATCAGTGCCTATCACCACTAACGTTGTGAGTTCGAATCCCACTCAGGCGATACAACATTATGTGATAAATTTGTCAGTGACTTGCGACAGGTCTGTGGTTTTTTCTGAATACTCCGGTTTCCTCCAGTAATAAAACTGACTGCCATGATCAAACTGAAATATTGTTGAAAGTGGCACTAAGCACCATAAACCAACCAACAAAATTGATATGAGTGAGTGAGTGATTGTTGTTTAACGCTGAGTGAGCAATTTTTCAGCTATATCATGGCAAGAACAACTTACATTGCTATGAGATGATGTCTGCTTTGTACTAGACCAACACGCTTAAGTTTGATTTTTATATTGCTAGCTCACAGAAACAACATTCTGCATGTCGCTCCACTCCAACACTTTATTCTGATTTCTTGCCAACTAGTCTATGCTCTTTCTCCTTAATGTTGCATGCTTAGTGGAGAAGCACAAAATATCAATTTTATTGTCTTTGGCTCAACTCCACGATCTACTGCACTCAAGGAAACCTGTGAACCATTACACGACAGTTCAAAATAGGGGGGGTGTGGTATTTAATACCTCTTTGATCAATATTTCAGTTATATCGTGGGGTTTGATATGAATGTGATGATAATGAAATAGATATCATCAGCTATACCACTCATATTTCTTTCACTTTTACTGAAAGTAGATGCTGGTAACAATTCCACAAGCAGTCCATAGATCAAACATTCAGACAGGCAGGTTTTCAATAACTTAGGAAATTAAAATGCATAAGGTTCCACTAGAAAAGAGATTTATATTTTACAATTAATAATTTGGTCCCGTTTCTGTGTCAGTTAAGAATGGTTTCTTCAAGTGTAACCATAGAGTCAAATAAATCATGTCATATCAAGTGAAAAAGATTATTAGGAGGCTTGAATAGTTGTTCTCCATTTTGTAGTCACTGTACAAAAAAAATCTGCTTGTAGACTTACAAAATAACTATTATATTAACTAGACAGTTGAATCACAGTTAGAATTAGGATTATGGTAGTTGACACCACTTTAAAAAATATTTCAGTTTTTCATGGCTGTCAGTTTTATTGGTGGAGGAAAACTTTAGTGGTGATTGGCACTGATTGCACAGGTTGTTGTAAATCCAACTACCATAAGATCATGACCGCAACTGCCCCGGAATCACAGTTATCTTCTGTCATATGATAATATTTTAATAGAGCGTATATTTTAGAGTGATAGCCATGTCTACATAATGGTCATTATTATAAAAATAATAATATACAACAAACGATTTCAAATAATTTTTCTTCAAATTTTACTCCAAGCTAGTTTTTTTTAATAATCATTGATAATTTAAATCCAACAATATAAGTCAGTCTACCTATTTTCAAAATAAGTCTAGATGAGAATCACAAAACTTTTAAAGGATTGCACAGAAAGAGTGGTGTTTTCAAAAAATAATAAAGACTAAATAATTAGAGATAGGAATTTGGGACAAGACAGTAAAAAAGTCAGTCTTTTTGTTAAATAAAAGAAAAAGGCGGTACCTGTCCTTGTTTCTGTTGTAGATATGACAATATGACAAAAGCACACAAATCTGAGTAATTTTTAGAGAAAATTATCTCCCCTTTTACAAAACAGGAAAAATTTTGACTTAGGTATATATTTATATAAAGATGAGCAACTTGTAATTTGTTAATTTAGAAATAATGAATATATCAAGATAATTATTTATACCATGTAGAGCTTTTCTTTCTTCTTCAAGAATAATCGTAAATTAATGTACAATACTGCTTTCCTTGATATTAGTTAAAAAAAAAATGGAAAGTTTCACCAAAAAAAGGGGGGGAATGTTATATCAGTGGTGTATAGCTACCATATGGCAGAATATTTAAAATAATTCTAATTTTCTGACTTAAATGAGTATTGTATAATGATGATAAGGTGTGCAGTACGGTAAGTAGACCATGTAGACTTTGTTAACTTACGTTAGAATCACATAATACAGCTAATGTAAAGCTATAAGATATTTAACATGTTCACTGCTCCAGAAAATATAATGTCCTGTAAGTTCTCGTGAGAAAGACACTTTACAATGGTAATATTAATACTGTTATAAATATTTTACATATTGAATTGACTTATACCTATTCAGGTGTTTGAAACACTGGAGTTGACAGGTTACGATCTGAACATTGACAGCTTAGATGTACATGCTGTAAGTCAGGGTTATAATGAAGCATGAATGTCAAAGGTCATGTTATATATACAAAACTTTGTTGCATTGTGAAGGCACGAACTCTAAATGCTGTGAACTTAAAGTTAATTCCACTGAATTTTTACCATTAAAAGTAAGGATTATTGTAAAATATTGTTAGAACACAAATCACATATAGTTTTTGTGTTGTAAGTCAGTGATCACAATTTAACTCCATCAACATATTATTAACACATGTTGTAAAGTTAAGGTAAAGCTGTCTGTTTTCTACATTAACAGTGAGAGTACCAGTTCCTTGTTAACTAGTATTTTCTCTAATTTCCCTCAGATTTCTCAAAAAATTAATTATATAGAAACTGTCCTTTTTTTTAGCAATAAAGTTTCTGTATACATGTTTAGAAGAGTTTATCTTTGTAGATAATTGAAAGTTTGCATTGCCTAAAAATTATGGGAGTGCATTTTAAAAAGACAAGATACAAGGCATGAGATTATACAAAATTATTTAACGAAGATCAGAAAGGATTGCTCTTTGAAGTCAGTATGTCATTTTATAAATCAGAAACCTTATTTTATCCAAAGGGAACTTGCTGACCATTTAATGTGAAGATCACTAAAGTAACATTTTTTCTGTAGTCTCTTTTCAAATTGCTTATGACCCCATTTTGCAATATACCGATCTTGCTATAAAAACGGATTCATATTTTAAATTATTACACGGAAACATTGCTGTGTGATGAACATATAAAGATTGGATGGAAGTTTAGTAACCATTGATAAAACCTACAATCACTGAATGAATTGAAATGTTTATCCTCCATAGTAATATTGTATGTAATTCATACATGAAGTCAGGCTTCAGTTTATAAGCTAAATTCTAGTATGTAACAATCACATGACATGTGTTCAGAAATGACAAGGTTTCAGTTGAAAAAAATGATATAAATGTTACAGAATGCTGGACAAATTAAAATGAGTGCTTTCGGGGAGGACATGTAATAAAAGATATTGAAAATATGAATTTAACTTGTAATTTTTCTGACTTCAGGTTTTTGAGAGCATGGATTTGAAACCATATGATATAAATGTTGACATGTTGGATGTGCATGCTGTGAGTATCACCTTCCCTTGTTTATCTTTAACAGTTGTTTTCTTAATATTGTGTGATTTGAATTTGTAAAATGCAAGTGATTGCAGTGATTCTTGAAAATATAATTTTTATGATTATAACATTATTATTTAAAATTGTCTTGTTTTTTACTGCTTTGAAAATAAGATTTAAATATAAAACATGTAGCAAAATAATATTCATGTGGATAATTTCTGTTTTTCTAAACATTATTTTCCTCAATTAAGAGGGTAATATTTTATGGAGCATATATTTTTGTATAATCTTATGTGTCAAAAATATTTTTTTTATACCAAACATACAGTACATATGAAAAATGAACATGACATAGTATGAAGGCCAACATTATTTCCATATAAAGGTTCCAGTCATGATCTTAAGTTATATTACAATATTTACTACAAAGTTTAAAACTAGCATCTGATGAATAATATACAAACCAAATTTGCTTTTCAATTTGGTAATATTTCCCAATTATTTTCTTTGATTATGCAAAAAATAATGAGTTAAGACTTCAAAGCAGTGATTCAGCTAGATTGATTTTTGAAAGTAACAAGTACTTCCCGTACCTAATTCGTCACTTGAATTTTCAAAAAATTGTAGACAAATGTTTGTAACAATCCATTCTTCTTCATCATTTGCTGATTAAAACTAATTAGTCACTACAATGACAATTTTAAAGTTTTGAAGTTCAAAGCTCATGTTTTCTGTACATAAGGTTTAGTTATTGGTGTCATCACTCTCAGTGATTGTTCTACTATATCTTGACCCCAAACTTTAAAGGGGGTGGGGCCTATACAGTGTTAACAAACTGACTTGGGTAGGAACACAAGAGATGGGTATTTTGGCATGAACATACCTTAGTGATGTCTTGTGGACAGAAGATGACGACCTCAGCCTCCATGCCAGCAATTCCCCCTCAGTATATACATGTATGTGATGTGATATGCTTTAACTGGCATAGGTCATATATACAGTCCGACAAAAGTTAAGCACCACCCGACTTGTTTCAATAATATCTTTTCTAATAATGAACTTATTTCAAATCGGTTTGCTGTTTTCGTTACCTGTACACTTACTTACCTGTGAAACAGGTTATTGATCGATTTTTATTTATGTGTATATGACAGGGTGTGTAAAGTGCCACGTGTACTTTTCAACATTTGTGTTTGCGAACGAAAGCTGATTTTTTTGTGTAGAGTTTTAAGTTTCATTTTCTATTGGTTTGGTATGGTGCGGCGAAAATTAACCATACCAGAAAGGTGGCAAGCTGTTGGCATGCATAACGGTAGTTTTAGCCATAGGAGGGTGGCAGACCACTTCAGGGTTAACCATTCCATCATTGTACGACTGATGCAGCGTTTTCGTCAAACGGGGAATGTTACTGACCGTCCACGTGCAGGTAGACCTCGCAAGACGACTCCGAGAGAGGACCAGCTCATATCCAGATGGGCGTGGCAACGGCCGTTCAGTACAGCTGGTGCACTTCGTGGTAATTTAGCGTTTAGAGGCCACATTAGCACACACACTGTAATCAGACGCCTCCACCATCAGGGAATGTGAGTGCGATGACCCATAAAATGTCCACAGTTGACATTACATCAACACCATGCTCGATTGGACTGGTCACATGATCATTTGGGGTGGACTAGTCGCACATGGAAATGGGTCCACTGGTCTGATGAAAGTCGTTTTTTGCTACGTCCTACCGACGGTCGTGCAAGGGTTTGGCGCCAACGAAACACTTCATTTCAGGACAACCACATTTTGGGCACAACTGCTTTTGGGAGTGGGGGTGTAACTGTCTGGGGTTGTTTTTCCTTTGACTGTAAGTTGGACTTGTACGTTCTTGATGGTAATCTGACAAGCCAAAAATACTGTGACAATGTGCTCGCTCCACACGTAGTTCCCCCATTTCGACAATCATGCGTTGGCTGACAGGCCAATGTTCATGGACGACAATGCTAGGCCACATAGAGCCCGAATTGTACAACATTTTTTACAGCAAGAGGCTGTTCATACAATTCCATGGCCTGCGATGTCGCCAGACATGAACCCTATAGAGCATGTATGGGACTTTATTGGCTGAAAAATTAACCAACGCAATCCATAATGTCAAAATATTGACGAATTATGAACTGCTATCTTACAGGAGTGGCCACAGTTCCCCCAAGAACGGCTTAGGCGTCTTCTGCGAAGCATGACGAGGCGTGTTACAGAACTTCACAATAAACGCGGTGGATATACTCGTTATTGATTTTTATGCCTTACACATACGCACAATAGATGCATTTAAAAGTTCTTAAAATCTGAAGACTCTGCATTTTAATGCAATGTTAAAAACTTCCATCAAAGACAAACTGGTTTTACGTTTTTCCAGCACCTGTTTTGAACCCCATTTTTGCCACATCATAGTCACGTCTTTCAGGATGATAGATACTTCTTAGATTGGTAATTTTAGAGCCCTTGGTGTAGTCTTTTAAGAAGTGTAAGAAAAATGGTGATATCTATTTTATTGTTTTAACAGTATTGATGCAAAAAAATATATCGATAAAAATATAGGGTGGTGCTTAACTTTTGTCGGAGTGTATATAATTTGTGTGTATTGGGATAGGGTGGAGGGGTATGAAATACAAGATAACTATCCAAATGTACAATTTTTCTTGTTAGAAAATTACTGAATTCTTGTATTGTTGACATTTTATATTTCTATATTTTTACAGGACAGAAATACCTTCCATAGATTTGATAAATTTAATGCCAAGTACAATCCTATTGGAGAGAGCAGACTGAGAGAGATCTTTATAAAAACTGACAACTACATCAATGGAAAATACTTTGGTGAAATTCTTAAAGTAAGATTTTACTTAAGTGTTAAGTACTGTGTGATGTGAAATCTTCTAGTAATTACTAGTATAGTCAAACCTGCCTATGTGGTCACTTCTATTAAGCAGTCACCTGTTTTAAAAGGTCACCTTTTTCTTGTCCTGTCATAGAAAATTTGATATGAATTGAACCTCTTTTAAGAGGTCTCCTGTCTTATAAGGCCACTTTTTCTTTGTTCCAATGGTGACCCCTTAATACAGGTTTGACAGTTTTATGTTTCATCTTCAAAAAAAGACAGACATAATGGTTTACTCTGAAGAAATTTTGTTGTTCTTGTTCTTCTTCACATACAAGCTTCTCCACCATTCAATCTGGTCCCATTATATAGCTGTGAAATTGGCCTAAATCATTTAATCAATCTTATAATGGAAAATTATGTGTGTTGTATTACAATTAAACAAGGACTCACGTCAGGATCTGGATTTACAACGTCATATGTCATCGTCTTTTTTTGTGTTCATTGTGTTAAGGTGATTGATATTGGTGGAGTTGTTGACCATCACTGCTTCAACTTTCTTTTCATAATAATAATTTTTATCGGTAATTTGTGTAGTTTTCCTTTGAAGTGTGTTGATTGATAAAGCTTATCGTAAACAAAACATTTAACGTTTGGCCATATTATTTCAATAATCAGCATCCCTCAAAACCAAAATGATAAAAATTCAAGAAATAACTACTTTGTAAAGATTGAACATCCTTAGGCTTATACGATACATATTGTTTTGTTTGTTTATTTGTTATATAAAACACTGCAATATCTAATGACAATGATGATGATTTAAAATTGAAATCAATCCAATTACAGAAAAGAGCTAAGATTTAATACAACATAGCACTGATCAGTAACAGGGAGACTCAACTAAAACTTCTGTATTCTGGATATGCAAATATATACATTTGTTGTACATAATTTCATATCCCCCCAAATCATATCGTCGATACATCTATCTTCGTATTTATACATGCATATCTGCCATTCTTAGTTAAAAGAAAGACTTTGTGTCGATGTCTGCAATTAACTTTCTAAAATTAATATTAATAACATAATATCTTAAATACCTTCCGAGTGGGATTATTCGAACATTATAATTTCCAAAACAAAACAAAACCATCATAATGTATAACACACGTAAAATAGTAAAAAAACACATCTTGCCACCTCGTTAACTAGTTTTTGAATGAACCTCGCGTGCCAGAACCGAATCACATTTACAAAACCAGCTCCATTCGCTAAAAAATAATCCCATCAAAATATCGTTTTAAAAAATTCATTTTATTATTTTTTTGAAAGTTAATTATAAATTACCGATAAACAGAATATTAGGCATTTTGTTTTTGGGACTGACTTTATCACGGGGTATATCAGGCTCGCCGTTCCGGCTCACTAGATATACCCCGTGATAAAGTCAGTCCCAAAAACAAAATGCCTAATATTCTGTATATGTATATGTTCCTGACATATTAAGAGTGATCATCAAAGTTGTGTATATATCTTTTCAGGAGGTAATGAGTGACCTTGAAGAGAGTAAATACCAGAATGCAGAGTACAGGTTGTCTATTTATGGTAGATCTCGTGATGAGTGGGATAAACTGGCTAAGTGGGCCGTGGATAACAAAGTTTACTCTGATAATGTGCGATGGCTGATTCAAGTACCAAGACTTTAGTAAGTAGAGACTTGTCTGATGGCAAATTTTCTGACATATTTCCTGAGTTGTGCTATTTCTTCTTCTTTCGATGATATATAGAATAATGGCACTTTTGAGTGTCGAGACATACATTATCGCTAGTATCACAGTGAGTTTGATTGTTTTTATCAATAACATCATGCAAATCACACTGACCGATAATTTCTAGTATCATTGTCAGTTCATTGATTCTGATAATTTCACCTGGTGAGATCTAAGGGAAACTGTCCAAATTACTGATAAGTATAATTAAGGAAATTAAAGAAAATATTATTATTATATGCAAACTTCATTTGAAAGTTTTTATTTAAAGCAAATACTCTTTCCAACTCAAAGGAATATTTTTGATGAATGGGTGATACAGAGGGCTTTTGATAAATTCATACTTTGGAGATCTTCAACTTTGTCTTGGCCAAAAAATTTCTGCCAATAACACACATGACTATGATTCTCAGTATTCTTTATTATCTGTTTCCAGTGATGTGTACAGATCTAACAAGTTAGTTAACAGTTTCCAGGATATTCTGGAAAACATTTTCTTGCCACTGTTTGAAGTTACCAATGATCCAAGCTCTCATCCAGAACTCCATGCTTTCCTGAGATATGTAAGTTTAATTAGAAATATATTGATAAAAATTCTCACCCAAGTAAATCCTTAACTCAACCATCCAAGTCAACACACTTAAATTGATCTTGTAAATTTTGTGACAGTTTGTAGATAAAATTTCAACATACTTTGTCACAAAACACATGACTTTATACTTTTGTGGCTCTATAAATAAACAAAATATATTTCTTAATGTTATATGATTGGAAACATAATAGCTTGCTTCACATTACAGAGGCAATTGTGAATGTATGGCAGGGATGGGGTTGATTACTTTCAAATGTAATCGATTACATCATGATTCCATTGTGTATAAAATGTAATCGATTACATTATGATTAATCATCATTTTAAATGAAATCGATTACATATGATTACTTTTAACAAAGTAATCATGATTACATATATATGATTACATTAGATACCTTCACTGTATAAAAGAAAATAATATACTTTTTTGGCATAGGTAATACACATTTGTGGCAGAAAAAGTTTTATGTATGAATTTAAAGTTGTGATAAACATGGATTTTGAAAAAATTTGGATTAACATGTACAGTTACAGTCAAAGTCTCAAATCTTGTTTTCATTGCACTTTATCATCGTCTAGACGATTAGACCAGAGATCAATTGTCAAGCAGACACTTTGCACAGAATGAATTTTCTCCTTTATATCCGATTGGATTTCTGAAGATTTTTGCTGTAAAATTTTGGTAGAAAGATGTTTCCTGCTTGGAAGTTGATATTTCGGGTTCAAAGATTCAATGAAAGCTTTAAAATCAGGGTTTTCAACAACGGACAGTGGAGTTAGATTCGTGGCAATGAACGAAACTGAAGCATTAGTTATCTGTTTCTGAGTTGGATCACTTGCAGGGTATTTTGTTACTGATGTTGACATGGCAAAATTGGTGATACTTCATCTACATCTACATCTACAGGATACTTCTAAACTTCAATATGTTGAAGACTTTTTAGAAGGCATGCTAGGGAAACAAAATTTTGAAATAACATATATACATTTACTTGATTGGGATCTTGTTGAATCATCATAATTCTGTTGAATGTAGATTTCTCTGTAAAAATAAATACAAAAATTTTAAATTTTATGCTTATTTAGACTTTACTGAACAATGACATTTTATTTCATCAATAATTTAAACCCGAGTTTGAATAATGTTATTTTGATTTAAATATCAAATTTTGATTAATTTTAATTAATAGACTTAGAGTATGTTTAAGTGTTTATACAAGTTAATTACAAACAATAGCATTTAATAATCTGTTTGTATTGTAATCAGGTTTAATTGGACAAAGCTGGTTTCTTTAAAGTGAAATTTAAAATTATTTTGATGAAAAATAGAATCTTACCTTCAAATGTGTCACTAGATTAGATGTAGTTTTCCCATTCCAAGAAATATATGTTTTGCAGTATTTACAATTTGCCTTAACTGCATTTCCAGGAGTTGGTGTTCCATCCGGGAAAATGGAGTGTTGTTTTAAAGCAGACATCTTACTTGGAAGACTCAATCACAAAATGAGATTTTTAAGAAACGTAAAATTTATAAATGAAACATGTGAACTATTTTCAAAATAAATCAGACAATTTTACTCACTCCTGTAGATAGTTAACCTCAAGGATAATTTATAATATCAAATCTGAGTACTGTTTTATAGAAATACCATAATTTATATAGAATAGAATTACAAGTAATTGAACTTAATTTTTATTTAGTAGCCCAAAGCTGTATTTAATCAGCTAAATGCATATCAAATGTTATGTGATTAGATAATGTGAAAAGGGGAAACATCCTTATAACAAATAAACAATTCCTACAAATAAATTTGTTACAATATAATTATTGCAATGTAATCAATATGTAATCAAAAAGTAATCACGATTACACCACTTTTTTCCTCAGTAATCGATTACATATGATTATTTGTAATCATAAAATTTTATTATTACTGATTACATGTGATTACTCATAAAAATGTAATCGATTACAGATGATTACGATTGCTGATTATGATTACCCCATCCCTGATGTATGGTAGTTGGATTTACACCCACCAGGCACCTGTGTAATTTATGCCTATCACCACTAAAGTTGTCAGTTTGATACCTGCCAATGTCAAGGTGTTCTTGTGTTATATTCCTAAATTCTGGTTGTAAAGATGTAGTAGGACACAACGCATGCCCTGCAACATCATTACATGGTGGAGAACCCGGGCAATTATATCATTTTGCCCGTGACTTCATCAACCAGAATTTAGGAATATAACATCCCCCCAGCAAAGAAAGAAATTGGGGACAATTTCGGAGTGTTTGGCGAAGGTACAAGAAAAATAATGTAATTGCCTGGGTTCTCCACCATGTAATGATGTTGCAGGGCATGTGTTATGTCCTGCTACATCATTACACTTGATACAACATTATGTGATAAAGTTTGTTAGTGACTAGTGGCAGGTCGATGGTTTTCTCTGAATACTAGGGTTTCCTCCATAAATAAGAATGACCACAACGATATATTACTGAAATATTGTTGAATGTGGCGTGGCATTAAACATCCATAACTTCACTCCTTATTACTATTGCATATACACAAGAAATGACAAACAATTACAACTTAACTGTGAAAAAAAATATGTTACCTTACATATTTACATTATCATATGATATCAAGGAATAAAAGTTTGAGAACCTTGACTACATCCATAGTGCTTAAAACAATATAGTGATATTCTGGGCCTGCATGATCTTATGGTAGTTATAGTTACAGCTACCTATGCAATCAGTGCCTATCACCACTGTAGTTGTGAGTTCGAATCCTGCTCAGGCAAGGTGTACTTGATACAACATATTGTGATAAAGTTTGTGGTTTTCTCCGTGTACTCTGGTTTCCCCCACCAATAAAACTGACTGCCATGATATAGCTGACATATTGTTGAAAATGGCATTAAACACCATAACCCTTACCCTTAAAGCAATATACTGATATTGAAATATATGTACATATATGTAATTGTTATCAGAACTTGATCCTTATATTAGTCATGTAAATTTCCAATCTCTCGTCCAGCACTTTATGATTGTTTATTATGTCTCTAAAGGTTCTGGTCCTCAATTATTAAGAAATTCATGGTTTCCTGAAATTATCTCTCAGAAGATTTTACTTTCAACCAAATTTATTGCTGAAGCTAATAGCTCAACCAATTTTACTAAAGTGACCAGTTTAAATTATGTAAGAAGAGAATCACTATATGTTTATATGTAGCTGTTGAATTTCCTTTTATAATACATTGTAGTTACATTAAGTAAGGACACTAGATGGGAGACAAGAGTTTGATTTTATCATCAATTCTCATAAAAATCTAATACAGTCAAACCTGTATTAAGAGGTCACCTTTGTGAGAAAGAAAAAATGGCCTTATAAGACAAGTGACCTCTTAAAAGAGGTTCAATTTATATGAATTTTATTTTATGTTGGGACAAGATATAGGTGATCTCTTAATACAGGTGACCTTATGGGCAGGTTTGACTGTACTATATTTAACATTACAATATTTAAGTATTTTCTTGTTATTTTTCTGTAGGTATCTGGATTAGATTCTGTTGATGACGAGTCAAAATCAGAACATATTCAGTTTACTAATGAAACACCACAGCCTGCTGAATGGACAGGTCCAGAAAATCCTCCCTACACATACTATCTTTACTACATGTATGCCAACCTGGCTGTGTTAAATCACTTCAGAAGGTAAATATATGTTTATGGTGTATTTGATAACTCTTTTTAAAACGAGTAACCTCTGAAATCAGAATTACAGTAGAAATTCAGAATATATGGTATTATGTATTTGTACTATAATGATATCACATACTTCAACCAATCGTTCAGGAACTCCGTGGTTTGGTTTATGGGGTTAAACACCCTTTTCAACAATATTTCAGTAATATCGTGGCAGTCAGTTTTATTGTTGGAGGAAACCAGAGAAAACCACTGATTTGTCATCATTTGTCATTTCTTGTGCATATGCAATGGTAAGGAGTGAAGCTATGGATGTTTAATGCCACATCACTTTCAACAATATTTCAGTTATATTGTGGTGGTCAGTCTTATTTATGGAGGAAACCCTAGTATCCAGAGAAAACCATCGACTTGCCACTAGTCACTGACAACCTTTATCACACAATTTTGTATCGAGTACACCTCGCCATGAACGGGATTCAAACTCACAACTTTAGTAGTGATAGACACTGATTGCACAGGTTGTGATAAATCCAACTACCATGCTATCACAACCAGGCCAGCCCCCTAGGAACTTGGTATTATCCAACAGAATTACAAAGAAATTTATGTTAGTTACCATGAAAATTTACTTTCTCTTAGAATTATAGATATTTTGTTCTATATGCATACAGATACCAGTAATTATCATTGATTAGATAGTCCTGATATGCTTTTTTGGTTTTTAATCAAACTTTTGAAACTCATTTATAAGACCTACAGTTCCTCAAAATGCATTGAAACCATTAAGGAAATGGTCGTTATGTAATAGAAATGTACAGATTGTTATTTATCAGAAGGTCACAAAAAAAACATAATTCACTAAAGAAGGATGTGAAGGTTATTAATTTGTGAACTCTGACCTACAATACCAATAATTTAGTTATGTGTTGTTATATTTTCAGAGAGAGAGGTTTCCACACATTAGTACTAAGACCTCATTGTGGAGAGGCAGGCAATGTTACACATCTTGTGGCTGGATTTCTGTTTGCAGAAAATATTTCCCATGGCTTAATCCTCAGAAAGGTAGTAATAATCATACACATTTTTACAAACCTTTTTTATGCCCCCGCGACGAAGTCGGGGGACATATTAATTTACCCTTGTCCATCCGTTCGTCTGTCCGGATATAGATACATGGTTTGTCCGGCTATCTCCCCCTACAGTTTTGGAGCTACAGCTTTAATATTTTGTAGGTTGTTTATGCACATCATGGAGGCATGCATGTCCACAGGATTTTGATTTTCTTCAAATATTCTCAAAATGACAGGTATTTGGACTTGGTCATTTTGTTCGTCCGTCTGGATATAAATACATGGTTTGTCTGACTTTCTCCTCTTACAGTTTTGGAGCTACAGCTTTAATATTGTATATGATGTTTTTACACATAATGGAGGTGTGCATGTCCACAGTATTTTGATTTTCATCAAATATTTGATAATGACAGGTAGTTGGACTTTTTATGCCCCCATGACGAAAAGTCGGGAGAGGGGATTTTTGTCAAATATTCACAAAATGACAGGTAGTTGGACTTCATTTCCTTCTTACTAGCTACATAATGGAAACATGGTTTGTATGGCTCCTACTACAGTTGTTGACTTGTTTATAATTTCTTGTGGTCAGGCGGGGGCATCATTTATGTCTTATAGACACACTTCATTTTTTTTAAATCACTCCTAACAAAACAACTTTGTCCATAATTATCAAGTGCGGGGGCATACTTCTTTTCTAGTTTTTTTTAATGAAGGTGAAATAGGATTTTCTCCCCTATTTTTTTTTTTAGTTTGTAAATGTTAATTTAATAAATCTGTCAGATTAAGCTTATATTTATTGCTGTATATAAAATAAGTGACATGTGATATGACAGAAGTTGTTAGGATATTATTAAGATCTCTCCCTACAATAGACAATTTAAAGTAACCATACTCCCTGTATGTTAAACACCTCTATTGTAGATTTAGAAGAAGAGTAGACTCAAAAGACTAAATGTTTTGTCTCTACTCAACTCTCAACTTTTTCAGTGGCATTCAAAAGCCATTGACCCATCCCTTTCCTCATTTCTATATAGTTTTTATATATTTTTGAACTTATATATAGCTTTATAGCTGAAATACTGCTCGTTGGACGTTGAGCGTTAATCAATAAATCAATCAATTTTATGTCATATATACATTCAAGTTGTAACATGGCAAGTTATGTCAGAGAGAGAGAGAGAGAGAGAGATATGTTACTGCATCATTATATTTCTAACCTTAGACTCAAAATATTCATCTTTTTAAATAAAATGTTCTCTTTTTTTTCTTCACTATAATGTAGGTACCAGTACTTCAGTATTTATACTACTTGTCACAGATAGGGATAGCTATGTCACCACTGAGTAATAACTCCTTGTTTCTGAATTATCATCGTAATCCACTACCAGAATACTTCAACAGAGGATTGAATGTGTCCCTCTCTACAGATGATCCACTTCAATTTCATTTCACAAAGGTAGGACAAATTTCAACAATGTTACAACTTGGTGCCGCATTAGCATAGTAGCAAAAATAGTGTATGCTACGGGCACTGCGTTTTCTTAGGCCACGTACTAAATACTGGCAAGCTGTTTGGTGAAATCAGCATCTCATGATATGGCAACGTTATTGTTAAAATGTCGGGGGAGCTGCATCTTTAATTATTAATCTTGTCCGGTAACATTATATTGAAGCCATTAAATCACCTAAAAAATCTTGTTAGAATCATTTTTCTCATATTTTCCTTGGATTTGGCCCCTTTATAGCATTTGTTATAGGGCCCCACACTAGCTTAATCTTACCCTATTGTTACTATAAAAAGTCTTACACTGTATGTATATGAACCTAAAGTCCTTCAATACTAAAAAAAAAAAAAAAAAGTTATTTAAGAATCTACATAGATCACATATTTGTGTCATCTTCTTAGAATGTCAGACAGAAAAGAGTACTGTCTTCATCTAAGTAACAAGGTTTAATAGTTAATAGGGTAATAATACTTAGATCATGTGGAAAGACAACTAGTTCTTTATTAAGAAAACACATTTTAGGTAGTAGAGCTAAACAAATGCTGTTGTGTAAGTTCATTTTAGTACAATGTCTAGTTACATCATTATATTGGTCTTATGTTTTTTCTCTTTACAGGAACCTTTAATGGAGGAGTATAGTATTGCTGCCCAGGTGTGGAAGTTAAGTACCTGTGATATGTGTGAGATTTCTAGAAATAGTGCTTTACAAAGTGGATTTGAACATCAGGTAATCTTTTTTTTTTTTCACATCAAAAGTTTTTTTATCCTTTTATGTTATGAATCTGTTGTCGTCTTCCATTTGTTGACACAATAGTGTCCCGTGTGATAGCTTTAGTTCTAGTTGACGGATTCCTTCTTAAATTTGAACTCAAAGATCCATGCCACAAAATAAAGGTTGGGATTGATTTTAGATATTGTAACCTTACAAGTTTTACATACAAGAGGCCTAAAGGTTCAAAATTAAATGTTTCCCTTTTTTATACAAGGAGAGTTTAATTTTCTTTTGATTTTGTTTAGCTTCTTAAAATAATATAAAATATATAGCAAAAATTAAAAATCTCTTAATACACCATTGGAAGAATATTTAAGGCAATTATTTTTATGATTTAATCTTTTTTTTTTTAGGCTAAGCAAAACTGGCTTGGTTTAAACTATACCAAAGAGGGCGTGGCAGGAAATGATGTCACGAGAACAAATGTTCCAGATATCCGTGTGGCATATAGATACGAGACACTGGTGGATGAACTACGATGTATCTGTCGTGGTGCTCAGTCTTATGACAGATCACAAAAGACTGGTTCGACCTCCTCCTCATAATTTGTTGATATACAACAAATTATATCTTTATGTGGAACATATTTACTTATATCAGTTAAATTCAATGGTTAAGCCAAACCAATGAAATTCTGAAGGTATCCTATTGATAGATTTTTATGGATTTTATTGATGTAAAATACAGCTTTCAAAAGAAAAGACATACAAATGATATCATGTTGTCTTGTATAATATGATATCATGTTGTCTTGTATAATATGGTATCATGTTGTCTTGTATAATATGGTATCATGTTGTCTTGTATAATATGGTATCATGTTGTCTTGTATAATATGATATCATGTTGTCTTGTATAATATGATATCATGTTGTCTTGTATAATTGTTTTAATACCTGGTCAGTAATTCATCTTTATAGCAAGATAGGTCTACATTTTGTTTCTGGCTGTTATTCTGCCACATAATTTGTCTAGATTGACATCCTAGACAGAGTATTTTTACTTTGACCTTAGTTACTTGATATATTTACACTAGAGACAGAATATTATTGTTTGGCCTTAATTACTATTGTTTAGGCCAGACCTATTGACATCAGAGATAATTTTATTGTTTTGGCCTTACCTATTGACATCAGAGATAATTTTATTGTTTTGGCCTTACCTATTGACATCAGAGATAATTTTATTGTTTTGGCCTTACCTATTGACATCAGAGATAATTTTATTGTTTTGGCCTTACCTATGGACATCAGAGAGATAATTTTATTGTTTTGGCCTGACCTATTGACATCAGAGAGAGAATTTTATTGTTTTGGCCTGACCTATTAGATATTGTTTTTCACACCTATAGTTATCAGAGATATTCTGATTTTATTGTTTTTGTGATGTAGAAATGTTAAACAGTGCTTCAGATTCAAATGTTTTAAAGATGTATTTAAAAAAAAAAAAAAATATATATATAGTGCAATCCTAGACTAGTTTTGACATGTTGTGTATGTCTCTTTGTTGATTATACCTGATAACACCTTTAAGTGTTCACTTTAAATCCAACATGTATGTTAAGGTGCGTTCACATGGTCAAACTTTTCCTTCAAATTCGTTTCAAACTTTTCCCGTGTATCTGTTTCAAGCATAAATTTGACAGTCTAAACACTTATCAAACTTCCTTGTAATATTTGATGGACCCATCAAACGTGTTTAATGGTTAAATTTGAGTTTGAAACAGGTTCACAGGTAAAGTTAGATGTAAATTTGAAGGAAAAGTTTAATCTGTGTAAGCACACCTTTACACACCCCTTGTTATTGTTATATCCCAATTGAATAGCGTTTGTTGTGTAGAGGTAATAATTCTGTCATAAACATATAGGTCTGTGTTGGTCTGATGTTACAGGAGAAATGTTGTATAACAGAATAATAAAGCTAATTATTTGAGAGACCTGAACATATACCAAAATATATTGTGTATATATTTATATTATAAATTTCTATATTTTTTATACAACTTGGTTGTAATGAAAATTTACTCTATTTCTTAAATAAACAGGTTCAAGATTATTTTTTTTTAAACTAAAACACTTTCTGGTTTTCTTTAATATATTGTATATTATTAAGTGCCAATGTATAAAACAATGGTATCAGAAGTGTTTATAAGATTTTGTATTAGAGTGTTACTGTCTATGCCATGTGAATATTCAAGTTGTTTAGGCTTACATTCACTTTGCCAATACTATTAAAATTATTTAGGAATACATTCCCTGCCTGTAACTTCTAACATTGTTTTGTTTTAAGTCAATTTCCTATGACTGTTAATATTGTCATGGTTTGCAGCCCCTTCCAAGTAACAGTTAACATTGTTTAGGCTTAGCTGGCATTTTATTTCCTATGACTAATAACATTCTCTAGGCTTGAAATCCATTTCCTGTGACTGTTACCATTGTTTAGGAGTCCATTACATATCTTCAACTATTAACAGTACCTTTCTGATGACTAACAACACTGATACAGTTTACATCCCTTTCTTGTAATATTCAATAAAGATATTAATAGCAGATTATCAATAAATAGTGTAACATTGAATACCCTATCTTCTCTATCAATATTACAATACTTACAACATGATTGTTTATATACATGTACCTGTATATACTGTATAGCATCATTGCTTGTACAGGGTTTACTCTTTGTAGTGCTACATACAGATAGATGTACCTGTATATACTGTATAGCATCATCTCTTGTACAGGGTTTACTCTTTGTAGTGCTACATACAGATAGATGTACCTGTATATACTGTATAACATCATCTCTTGTACATGGTTTACCCTTTGTGGTGCTACATACAGATAGAATTTTAATACATGTGGCAAATATAAAATTACAGATGATGCTAGCACATGTATTTAATCATATGACAATGTCAAACACTTAGGAAGGGGTTGTTATGACAATGGTCATACAGTAGTTAGATTTACATCTATATGTATAATCAATACCTATAAGTGCTCAAGTTACGAGTTTAATTACTGCCCATTTCTGAATGTACTTGATACAATTTTATGTGATAAACTTTGGGAATGACATGTGACAAACAAGATATTATTGAAATATTATTAAATAATGTTAAACATTGATAATCTAACACAATCAGTACATGGGATACATATGATTGACACATGTGGGAAAATCAAGCCAGAAGTGTGATATCTGATTCTACCTGATAAATTACATTTCTGTATATGTGTGTGAACATGAGAGACACGTATGATTATCACATATGTGAACCAAGCTAGGAATCACATGTTATGATCATATGTGATACACGTGTGAAAAAGAAGACATGCATATGTGGCTTAATATGTAAAACATTAGATAGAAGTACATATGTGCCATAAGTACATGTGCACCATAAGTACATATGTGTCATAAATACATGTGCACCAAAAGTACATGTGTGCCATATATTGAAAGTTTTATCAAATGTGTAGTTTAGAAATTTTAAACAGGTTTTGATTTTGAGATGCATGTAGTTTGATGAACATATAATTATTTTGCATAATTAATTAACAGTTATGAATATATATGGTGCATATTTATAGAAGTATATAGTCCTAATATATAAATGTAGTATCATACCAAGACATGTAGATATATAAACACAATTGTAGTATTACCAGTAAACTTATCAGATGTATTACACTCTCATAATAAATATACTTAGACAGGTAAAATGTGACCACCAACCTTCACCTCTTGATATAGGTCAAATGTGTCTACCAACCCTCACCTCTTGATATAGGTCAAATGTGTCTACCAACCCTCACCTCTTGATATAGATCAAATGTGTCTACCAACCCTCACCTCTTGATATCTAGATAGCTTATGAACGAATATGAATAAACAATAGAAAAAAACTTTACAGAGTGATTGACTCAAAACTCATCACACTTTGTGGCTGTTTTTTTTTTTTTTTTTATGTTAGAATGTTACAATTTAATAAAACCATAAGTTTTTTTTAAATTTTATATGCAAACAAGCTAGGCATAATGATGGGAAAAATAGATCAATTAATGACCTTGGCATCAGGCGCTCGAGAAAATTTCAAAAACTAAGGGCTTTAGTATTAAAATGTATGATTTTAAGCTGATTCAAGCAAAAAATTAAGAAAGTCTTTTTATGCAAAGAAATATCTATTATTTTGTGCAATAAAACTATTAGTGTAATTTAATGTTTTTTTTTAAAAATTGTTGATAGTAAATTATGATATTAGGTCACCTTTAAAAATATGTTTGTTTCCCGCACCCGACCCTCCATTTCACCTATGGTTCGGTAGGAAGGGGGATTTTTTTTTTTCAAAATAGACATCATATCAGACAATAGGAACAAACTGCAAAAAAAAACTATTACTTCACGAGGTATTCTCCGCAAACATCTTCTCATGTCCGATCGAGGAATATTTTTCTGATTGATTTTGAGCATACATCCTCATTGTTCCTTGAAATTGATACGGAAAAAAAAATTGCTTCCACGCTGGTGCTTTTCTAACTCGCCATTAGTCATCACTTTTACAGCAGCGAAGCTTCAGCATGTTCAGATGCTGTGTTCATTCACAAATCTGGTTCCTTCAAAGTCAAGCAATGGATTTTGTTCATTTAAAAGTGTAAACCAGTTCCGAACGTAAATTCTTGAACAATATCGCAACTTCCGGTCACGATTTCCGGTAACCAAAAAAAAAAAGTCGTCTCAAATCACCCAAAAAATATTTCGAGTCGCAACGTTTTCTAACGTTCGGTCGGGTGCGGGAAACAAACATTTTTTTTTATTTTGGCCCTATAAGTATACTTGATATTCGAATCCAAGTCAGAAATTTCCTGTGTTAATTTTCATTTTTATACGGTAATAAAAATGCAATGGAAATATTTTTTTATCGTAGCAAACTTACATAATTTGTTGCTAAGATGCTGTATTTTTTATTGTCCATTTCTTATTTAATTTTATACTGTGAATGTACTTTTATTTGTGGCCATCATTTTTCGTTGTTTCTTCAAAATGCATTGATCCGTTGTCTTGAATTTGTGATGTCAAACCTTGCATGTACCAAATCAAATGGAAATACATTTTGTATTGTATTTTGTTGATTTTCAAATTTCTTGGTTTTAATCAATTACAAATTCCACGAAAATTAGTACCCTCATGAATAATAGCACAATACATTTTGTACCTGAACAAATGTGTATTAATGTTACCAAAGTCACTGTATCAATAGATATAATGTTTCTTAGATGACAACAAAGTGCTCTTCACTCAGACATTCTAAATAGATTGCTTCTAGTTATTTTTGCATATGTGTGATTTTTTCCTGTTTTCTGCAGTACAATTAAGACCAATACCTAATTCTTGAATAAAATCTCCCACTAAAATTACAATTTTTTGTTTGTATTGAAGGACTTTTGGTCCAGATATGTTCTGTGTGATAGATTGCTTCTATTTATATTGCTATACATGTGATCATTCCTGTTTTTTGCAGGAATCTCCCTTAAAATTGGGACCAAGACCTGATTCTTGAATAAAATCTCCCATTAAAATATGTTATTTTAGTATTGATAACCTATCAGTTCATATTTAGACCATGTAAAAGATTGTTTAGTGTTGAAATTCTCCTTACCACAGTGAAATGTGATTTAAGTGGATCATTCGTAGATAGCGCCAGTCTAATCCTCTGTTGAAGTACAGTGGATTACAATGATATAACAGAAACAAGTAGGTTACCTGATCCCTAGTAATATATGGTATTAGTTTTCCTGTTTTATGCCCCCCCCCCCCAAAGTAACTTTTGAGTTCATACCTGATCCCTAGTAATATGTGGTATTAGTTTTGCTGTTTTATCCCCCCCCCTAAGTAACTTTGAGTTCACACCTGATCCATAGAAATATGAGGTATAAGTTTTGCTGTTTAATCCCCCCAAATAACTTTGAGTTCATACCTGATCCATAGATTTATGTGGTATTAGTTTTACGGTTTAATGTCCTCTCCCCCTCCAATGTAACTAAGTTGATATACATTCCACTTGATACAATAGATTCATATCTCTAGGTACCAGTATAGATACAATAGATTCATTGTCCCCCGACGCTTCGTCGAAGGGGACTATAGAAATGGGTATCGTCGTCCGTGTGCTTTTTGGTTTCCAGATGATAACTTGTGAATGAAAAGTCAGATTGAAGCTAGGTTTGGTATGTAAGTGTATCTTATGAATATCTAGGTCAAGTTCGATAATGACAATTTTTCGACAATTTTTACTAGAGTTGTGCCCCTTTTTATACCTCAAAATTGCTAACTATTTGGTTTTCAGATGATAACTTGGGAACAAATAGTCAGATTGAAACTAGGTTTGGTATGTAAGTGTATCTCATGAATATCTAGGTCAAGTGCGATAGCGATCATTTTTCGACAAATCTTACCAGAGTTACTCCCCTTTTTTTTGTTCAAAATTGCTAATATTTTGGTTTCCAAATTATAACTTGTGAACAAAAAGTCAGATTGAAACTAGGTTTGGTATGTAATTGTATCTCATGAATATCTAGGTCAAGTTCGATAATGATGATTTTTCGACAAATCTAACCAGAGTTACTCCCCTTTTTTTACTTCAAAATGGTCCTTGGATGGTCCCCTTTCAGAATTATGAGTGATACAGGCTCACCTGACCCTCTAGTTTACAGTAGTTTCAAAATTTAATCTTACGATATAACCTTGGCATCGGGGGACCAGTGGCCAACGGCCTTTTATATCTCTCGGTACCAGTATAGATACAATAGATTCATATCTCTAGGTACCAGTATAGATGCAATAGATTCATATCTCTAGGTACCAGTATAGATGCAATAGATTCATATCTCTAGGTACCAGTATAGATACAATAGATTCATATCTCTAGGTACCAGTATAGATACAATAGATTCATATCTCTAGGTACCAGTATAGATACAGTAGATTCATATCTTTAGGTACCAGTATAGATACAATAGATTCATATCTCTAGGTAACAGTATAATAAATAAATGTTGTTAACTTAGAGGACACAAGATAAATATTTTGTCTTATGCCATGCTTGGAACCCCCTGAATGTTATAAGTAATATGATACTAAGGATACAAGATGCATGTTTTACCCAGAAAACCTAGTTGTTGTCTTATACCTTGCTTGATACCCCTATTTATTATAAAGTGAGACCTGTCTAAACCGAACCCTGAATAAACCTGTCTAAACAGAACCCTGAATAAACCAGAATCCTGTATAAATCTAACACCTGTCTATTTTGAACACAAAGCTGGTCACAAGAAGCTTCAGTTTAGACAGTTTTCTCTGTAGTTATAAGATTCAAGATAATCATTTTACCCAGAAATCCCTGTTGTTGTCTTATGCCATTCTTGATGGCCATGATTATTAATGTAATATAATACTGAGGACACGAGATAAATGTTTTACCCAGAAAACCCTTTTGTTGTTGTTTTATACCATGCTTGATGGCCATGATTGTTAATGTAGTATACTGTTATTGTCTGTACTTCACTGTGTTGTGTTAATGTTTAAAAAAAATGAGACCATGTATAATAAATACAATAGTTTTATAACCCAAGTTATACTGCCAAAATTAATCTACATACCAATCAGATTACAAAAAGATATGTTGTACTTGTTTTATTTTTTAGATAGTTTTGCAAAAATGATGTGTTTTAGTTGGTTTATTTATAATTTTAAGATAAACAGATAATCCTATGGTAATTTTAAACTTGTGTTCAAAAGTTCCAGGGCATTAAATATATGTAAAATATTGCCAAGAACCATATACCTACAAAAACAAGCTTTTTATAAAGTATTACTAGTAAAGCTTGTTTTCATCTGTGTTCTGGTAGAGTGCTGTACTTGCTGTTTTATATGAGTCATCTTCTACCTCTTTATGAAGTGGGTTTTCAGTGTGACCTTTTTATCTCCATCTTGACTCACTTTATTATTTGTAGATGCACAAAATTTGACCTCATTAGTGTTAGCCAACAAATAATATTTCAGTTTTATTAATGAATGCCACAAAATTGTTCATGGAAGTAAAGGGGAATTAGCTTTATATTAATACAGTAAAATTATGTTCAGTATTCTTTACTTTTTGAAATTACAAAAATTTTGCAATTAAAAATGTTAATACAGCTATTTGTGATTAATATTTGTAGTTCAACATTTTATCAAATTCATCCACGATTTTATAAATATGTTTTGAGTGCATTCTATTAATTTTGTACACTTTTTATCAGTGAGATCACATGATATTATAGATAGAAACTAATCAAAACTTTGAGGAAATAAAAATCATTTTTTTAAAACAACAACCATGACATCAGCATTTTTTGTTTCATATTTAAACTTTATTTCAAACAAAGATTAATGAAATTGATGAAAATGTTATGATGTTGTCAAGTACTGCACTCTGCCATGGATTATGGTTTTTAAGCCTTAAACAAAAATTTCATTGCATAGAGTCTTAGTCTAGTATACATAGAATTGTGTAGTTATTGCAGTTAAGTTTCAATCTGATGGATTGCATTGTTAATGTCTTATTTATAAAATATATAGTTGATATGTGTGATAATTGTTATGATATATGTCTGTGATTTTAAGTGCAATTTTTAGTTAATAAATAAACCAAAGATATATCTGCTATCCCGTAGTAAACAAAAACAACAACATGTCATTGTGAAATGGACAGTATATTAATTATTTCCAGCAATATCCTTTAGATTATAATGGTAGATAGTCTCACGTGTACATGTTCATTTACATCCATATCCTTCTTGCTAAACAATGAATATTTCTAAAAATAAAAGCAGTTTAAGATTGGAAATGTGTTCTTGCAACATTGTATGGTTTTTGAAACATTTGGAAATTTGGAATACCTAAAAATAGTTTTTAAAGTTTACTTCAAATTAGAATAATAAAACCAGGTTATAATGTAGTTTGTGGTGTACTTATTTCTCTTTAGATGACATTGGAGGAGTATAATTCATTTTCTAACTTTCTACATACAAATAGTTATTACAAACATGCTTCCAGGGTGAAGGTTAGGGGTTATGGTGTTTAACACCACTTTCAACAATATTTCAGTTATATCCTGGCGGTCAGTTTTATTGGTTCAGATATTTTTCTATTTGAAGAAATGATTATCTTTGATTGTGTGTCTTTGTAACCACATCAGTGATGTAATGGTTAGCGTTCTCGCCTCAAGTGCGGTATATCATGGGTTGGAGCCTATGAATTTGGTATTTGTTGCTTCTCCGCTCAGCAAACGGTATTAAGGAGAAAGAGCAAAGACTGGTTGGCTCGGAATCAGAATAATGTGTCCGAGTGGAGCGACATGTCTAAACACAGACTATTATTTCAGTGAGCTAGCACTATAAAAACCCAACTAAGCGTGTTGGTCTAGTAGAGGGTGGACCTCATCATCATATCATTGAAAATTAACTTGTTCTCGCCATGATATAACTGAAAAATTACTGAATTGGCATTAAACAACAATCACTCGCTCACTCGTTCTGTGTCTTGTGGACAGTATTGTTGCCTAAGTCTCTGAAATGTCCATTCTTGATTGTCCCTTCAGTATTATTTAGCATTTATTGAAACTCTTGTATCATTAGATTAATGGTTTACAACCAACAAATTCTACCTTGTCAACTAGCATTCATGAGCATCATCTTGCCTTCTTTTATACTGTCAATTTCCATGGATGATGATCAGGTTTATGACCGTTCGGCACTATGGTCTGACGGATTGTGTTGTGTATTTTTTTCTGTTGTATGTATTGGGCTTGCCAAAGGAGTGGTTCATACGTCTACTGAGGGGAGTAAGGGGAGTGGTTCATACGTCTACTGAGGGGAGTAAGGGGAGTGGTTCATACGTCTACTGAGGGGAGTAAGGGGAGTGGTTCATATGTCTACTGAGGGGAGTAAGGGGAGTGGTTCATACGTCTACTGAGGGGAGTAAGGGGAATGGTTCATACGTCTACTGAGGGGAGTAAGGGGAGTGGTTCAGACGTCTACTAAGGGGAGTGGTTCATACGTCTACTGAGGGGAGTAAGGGGAGTGGTTCATACGTCTACTGAGGGGAGTAAGGGGAGTGGTTCATACGTCTAGTGAGGGGAGTGGTTCATATGTCTACTGAGGGGAGTGGTTCATACGTCTACTGAGGGGAGTAAGGGGAGTGGTTCATACGTCTACTGAGGGGAGTAAGGGGAGTGGTTCATACGTCTACTGAGGGGAGTGGTTCATACGTCTACTGAGGGGAGTAAGGGGAGTGGTTCGTACGTCTACTGAGGGGAGTAAGGGGAGTGGTTCATACGTCTACTGAGGGGAGTAAGGGGAGTGGTCCATACGTCTACTGAGGGGAGTAAGGGGAGTGGTTCATACGTCTACTGAGGGGAGTAAGGGGAGTGGTTCATACGTCTACTGAGGGGAGTAAGGGGAGTGGTTCATACATCTACTGAGGGGAGTAAGGGTTATGGTGTTTAACGCCACTATCAACACTATTTCAATTTTAATCGTGGCCGCAGTCGGTCACTGACAAACTTTATCATATAATGTTGTATCCAGTACATTCATAGATTCATACTCGCAACCTTAGTGGTGATAGACACTGATTGCATAGGTAGTTGTAAATCCAACTACCATACGATCATGACCACGAGAGCACCAACATGCTACCAAGCTTCATATTCCATTTGACAATATCTGCTGAATAAAATCATGATATTTTTATCAGGTTTTAAATTAACCTTTTCATGTTTTAAGAAGTGATATTAATGAAGTTAAATGTCATAGAGGTCATTATCATGAAAGGAAAGCTTCATCAGTGATGATCAACAATTCCACCAATACCGATAAAAACTAACAAGCACTTTAGCTTTCATCTTACCTCACTGAACACAAAAAGTGCGGACCAAGACATATGCCATTTAAAATCCAGGCCTTGCTTGAGACGAGCATAAAAATGTGGTCAGATTAAACAGGTTAATGTAATGAGATCCCAACCCTTGCCCAACTTTCCATGAACAACTAAGCAAACCGATATAGGCAAAGAGGAATATGATACCATGGTGTATCACATATTAGTTTAAGTGAAATACAAGCCAATTTCATACAAAAGTTTAGTAATAAAAAAATATTGATATCTAATTACATGTGCATGACACCTTTCTGAAATAACCTTCATCAGTGACCTCATAATCAAAAATATGAAAGCCGGATAATTTAAAAGTTTCTGTGGACAAGAAAACTAAAAGATCTAAAGAGGATAGCCAAGAATTGGCTGAGGTTACCTTTGTCTTATGGAGAACCTTAGTTTTAATTTTTAGCCATTGCATCCTCACATCTCTTTTATTCCATCACTTACTGTCATAAATATAATGTTGATGCTTCAATTGGGAAATTGCTAAGAAATCTTTCGTTTATAGCCTTAGCGAAATTACCTGTTTCATATTCTGGGGGGGGGGGGGCTTGTTTTTTTTTTTCTCAGTAAAACAACATTCATAATTCAAAAAGGACCTAGATTTCATAGATCACTGCACTTGTTCATCTTTGACATTTTTATGTTAACTTTTGAGTCCATATTCGTGTTATGGCTTCTGATTACCCCCTTTGTATCGATCTTGAAACTTTTCTGATGGAAGTTGTTAAAGTGAAATATGTGCTTGTTCTATAACCCCAATATAATTGCCACCATTTTAGCTCACCTGCTCAGAAGGGCCATGTTAGCTATTAGTACGTTTAACTTGTCTTCTGCCGACGAAACCACCGAGAGAAAAAATGGCTTTTGATATCGATCATCATATGATTGCTAGCTAGGACCAATAACGCCTAATGGTGGAATTTATATAACACCTTCTAAAAGGAAAAATATTGAGGTTAATCTAGTCTGTATGACATTTAGATAATTATATGTGCTTAACAAATGTACTATGTATGTATTCAATTGATCCTGTTTTTTTAATTTGGTCCGAGTTGCTTTTTTCTGTGTTTATTTATTTATCTTGGTTTGTTTGTCTTTTTCTGTGTTTATTTATTTATCTTGGTTTGTTTGTCTTTTTTCTGTGTTTATTTATTTATCTTGGTTTGTTTGTCTTTTTTCTGTGTTTATTTATTTATCTTGGTTTGTTTGTCTTTGTTCTGTGTCTTATGTCCAATGTTGTTTGTATCTCTGGATCGCCTCTCCGACCTTCGCTAACATTTAATTAAGCTTGCCATTATTTCTTCATATTCAAAAAGTAAATCATTGGTTGTTCCTTTAAATTTTTTAAAATTTTTGCCTGGATTGGAAATCCAAGATGACCGTCACCACAGGGCAAAATTTTAACATGGGACCCTATTGGAAAAATATTTTTATTATCTGAAACCACTGAACCATTTGGCAGGAAACTTGACTGAAATGCTCCTTGGATTGTAGTCTACCAAGTGTAGTTTTTGTTTCAAGATGGCCACCACCACAGAACAAAGTTTTAGTTAGGACCTTATGGGAAACTGGATCAATATGTTTTCACAGAAAATAGAAATTCGCTTGAACTCAAAATGTACATGTACAGTGTATATGAAGTTTTGCGTTGTATTTTTTCTGTTTTCATTTCATAAAATTGTAGTCTTGATAAGATTGACCTATAGTGCAATCCAGATACAATAATTGAAATATAAAAAGTAATAACAAGCAATATGACCAACCACAACAACTCGAACCGAGCCACTTAATGTTACATATCATGTGTTTAAACATTAAAACCACAACATGCTGATGGACATTTTCAACTCATAGACGAGTTGTTTGTGCTGATATGGTTAGTTGTATCGTTTATCATTACTGTTTAAACTTTGTATTTTCAATTGGCGTATGGTATCTGTATATAACTATATATAGGTGTTTATATTAGGTTTTTGGGCTGTTGTGATCGTATGGTAGTTGGATTTATAATTACCTGTGCAATCAGCACCAATCACCACTAAAGTTGTGAATTCGAATCCTGCTAATGGCGAGGTATACTCGCTTCAACATTATGTGAGAAAGTTTGTCAGTGACTTGTGACTGGTTGGTGGTCTTCTCCTGGTACTCCTGTTTCTTCCATCAAGAAAACTGACCGTCACGATATAACTGAAATATTGTTGAAAGTGACGTTAAACATCTTACCCCTATCCCTATATTATGCTTCACGTCTTATTTGTTCTCAGATTTGTAACTATTATTTTTCAATTCTTTGTATGTATCCATATCTTTCAAAACGAGGGACAACCTTCAGTGATATACTGCAATTTCAAATTAGAAGTTTATTTGTGCCGGGCGAAGGTGAATACATACACGAATATCTCTCATCTCTAGAATATCATGCTCCTTACACGTAAAACACAATAACGTGTAGCAGTGATTGTCAATGGTGGCCCGTTTCAAGGTAAAACTGCCAATCCAATCTATTATCTCTCATTTGTATGTGGCAATTTAAATATATACCAGTAGGTTCATCCTAGTACCATCTTCTTAGCTACCTGATTTATTGTATGTAACCTTGGTGACATGTTAAATATTCCCCACGTTCGATTGCTTAATCGTTTATCACGGAATACTTGGTATAAATGACTTGTAACATGAAGCCATCCAATTTGGTCGTTGATTATTGCACGGATCTCTGTAGTAAAACTACACCCCACATTTAAAGTGTGCAATACCCAGTTTCGGATTTACCATTATGCTCAGGTGTGCTGAAGCACAGGGCCTCGTTGACCAGGAGACCCATCTTCCTGCCAAACATTTTACAATGGATTTTTGCTTATGTGGTGCAATTTTAAATTTGAAGGCATTCTGTTTCGGAGCGATTCCAGACATAATGACAGAGTTGATAGCCTGTGGGAGTGTGCCACATGCAGGGCCCAAGTAAGGGGTTTCATATCTTAACTAGCACAGGGCCTCATTTGTCCTAAATCAGGCACAGGCATTACCTCGTATCTGTGTGTATTATTTCATAGGTCTAAGCTGTTGCTTACATACAATATTTATACCTTAGCCTATGAGTGGCCGTTCATGTCATTGGCGCGATAATATATGCGTATAATATTATATACGCGTATATTGTTGTTATATACGCGTATATTGTTGTTATATACGCGTATATTGTTGTTATATACGCGTATATTGTTGTTATATACGCGTTAATATACACGTTAATACTTTAAATGATTTTTTGGGTATATACATATAACAACAATATACGCGTATGTAACAACAATATACGCGTAATATACACATATATAGCAACAATATACGCGTATATGCTGATAATATACGCGTATATTATCGCCCCAATGACATGAACGGCCACTCATTAGCCAAACGAGTTAAACTGTTTTAACAATTGAACACGAAGCTTGACATTGTATTGTTTGTCCTTCGAATTAGATCACTGAATACCCATTCGATATCTTCAAACTTATTTAAAAAGACATTTTAACGAGTTGGGCGTGGTATAAATATCTTGGGTTTTTGTTTTTTTCTTTTGATTTTGTTTTTTTATTTGACTGAACGTGGTGGATAAAAAAAATTAAAATTCCGTGTAAATTATCTGTATGTGCGAGGAACGGATCGTATTTAGATTTGCATGTGGAAAACAATGACGACTTTTTACTTTCACAAGTCTTGTAATAATTTGGGGGAAATCATGCGTTTTATGAAATCTGTATTAGTTTGACATTTATTGAGCGTAAATAAGAAAAGTTGAAAACAATATTTCCAGTTTTGTTTAAAATGGATACCTAATACAGATTTTCTCTCAGTTGTTCTTTATTTTCATAAGTTTTCGGTGGTCATTAACGATATTTAAGCCTGACAAATGCATAATAAAGATATTTTTGTGAAAACTGAGTTTTTAGTCCGTGATTTGAAACCAGACATCTTACATTTATTGTTTAATTGGTCTTGTGAAAAGAAAATACAAAATATAGCTTAAGACCTCGTTTTGTGTGTGCATGTGTGTGAGAGAGAGAGAGAGAGGGGGGGGGGGGGGGGNGGGGGGGTATGAAATAACAAGACATTAGTTAGCCCTTTTCAACACGTATCTATTTACACCATCTTTACACACCCGTATATCTACCCTCATCTTCTTACACATCTGAAAAAATACATAAAATAAAATTGTTAAAATGGTTCAGAAAGAAAGTAGGAGAGGAAACATCCAGAATCATTAAGTTATACCATTGTATTTGATGGTTTGTTTGTTTGTTTTAGTGTTTAACGTCACTTTCAACAATCGTGGAGGTAAGTTTTATTGGTAGAGGAAACCGAAGAATACCACCGGCCTGTCGCAAGTCATGACAAATTTTATCACATAATGCAGTATCGAGTACACCTCGCCATGAACAGGGTTCGAATTCACAACTTTAGTGGTAATAGTCACTGATTGCACATCTACCATAGAGTCATGATCACGACGCGTTCCCCTTCCGTTCCCATCTACCATAGGGTCATGATCGCGACGCGTTCCCCTTCCGTTCCCATCTACCATAGGGTCATGATCACGGCGCGTTCCCCTTCCGTTCCCATCTACCATAGGGTCATGATCGCGACGCGTTCCCCTTCCGTTCCCATCTACCATAGAGTCATGATCACGACGCGTTCCCCTTCCGTTCCCATCTACCATAGGGTCATGATCACGACGCGTTCCCCTTCCGTTCCCATCTACCATAGGGTCATGATCACGACGCGTTCCCCTTCCGTTCTATAAGTAGCCGGACATTTTTACATCGAACTTAACTGTGACTTGGTACATTCAATTGAATAAAAAAATATTTCAATTTCCATAAATATTAGAATGTTGTTGCTGTAGTTTTGCATGTTTTGTCTTTTAGAATTTTATCACTTTTCTATTGAAGATTTAATTTTATACTTCAATTAAAATTTATTGCGACAAAAGTATAACACTAGAAAAATAGGATTAAACAATAAAACGTAGTGTCGTCATAGTTTATAAGTTCTAACCACACTGCATAATTTGTATTCAACATGTGATATTGTCTTGTCAGTCTTCTACACGAAGACAGGGTTAATTAAGGTTAATGAATCACTTCTGACAAACAGTTCTTGTTTTTTGTGTGTGAAAATATGCGTCGAAAAAAGTCAATAAAAATTTAATATCTTTGTTTGTCTAAAAAATAAGATAATTTACTAATAATTAAAATACATTGTGGTTTTCTGTCCATATTTTCTATTTACACTTTTATAAGATATTTAAATTAATGTGTTTGTGATTGGTAATTCTATGTAGTTCTTATTTTAGTATCATGATTGACGGACAAGTATTTCTTTTTTCTTTTTCTTTTTTAATAGACAGGGTATTTATTTATTTTTTCTGTAATTGCAAAATAATCCTAATAGTTCCTTAAATGTACATCCAATATAAATGAAAATTCACTAGTACAGAAATAAGGACCTATTTCTATACAACGAG
>MJUT01012373.1:90920-105410 GCA_002080005.1 Gigantidas platifrons | reverse complement strand
AATTTGTTTAATTTGACGAATGTTATTGAAAAGCCCACGAGAATTACGGAATACAGCAGTACATTACTTGACCCTATTATAATAAGCGATTCTGTGCATTATTCTTATTCTGATGTTTTGAAAGTCCCGTCTGATATTAGTGATCATGATGCATCAATAATTTTTATAGACTGTCCTAAATTTCAAACCAGATCTTTTCAAAGAGAAGTATGGTTATATGAACGAACTGACCATGGAAATCTTTCAAGCAAACTCGATACCGTCGATTGGAATGCATTACTTTCTGACTTGGAGGATGTTGATGAAATGTGTAATACCTTCACCGACACATTCCTCGGAGTCGCAAGGGAGTGCATTCCAACCAAAATGGTCACTGTACGTAATAGCGATAGACCATGGTTTAATAGTGAACTCGGAAGAGAAATTAGAAAACGAGACCGTATTCGTAGGACAGCAAAAAAATATAACAAACAATCAGATATCGACAAATACAAGAAACAGAGAAACAAAGTTAATAATTTAAAAAAGACAGCTAAAGAACATTTCGAACAAAATTTAGATACTTTAATCTTAGAAAATATATCAAATCCAAAAACTTACTGGAAAATAATGAAGATGCTAATTAAGTCTAATAAAGGATGTAGTAATATACCCCCTCTCCAAAATATAATTCAGGATGAAGACTAGATGAGGTAGTTTACGAAGACGACGAGAAGTGTGAATTACTAAATAAATATTTTAGTTTTATATCTTCTTTGGAAGATGTCAATATTCCTCTTCCAGATATTGAACATAGGACCAATAATTTTCTGCGAGACATAGTCATTACAACAGATGAGATTGTTGATATTATTAAAATTTTAAATCCTAATAAAGCGTCGGGACCTGATATAATCAGTCACAAAATGTTAAAATTATGTCCTGAAAAAATAGCAGTCCCTCTTCAAATAATTTTTAATAAATCTCTTTTACAATGTAAATATCCAACCAGCTGGAAGACTGCACATATGATTGCTATATTTAAAAAAGGTGACAAGTCATTACCGTCTAACTATAGACCTATATCTCTCATAAGCTGTTTTGGAAAAATAATGGAACGTGTTATCTATAAATATGTTTTTAACCATCTGCAAAGAAACAAGTTAATTTATGAATATCAATCTGGTTTTCTCCCAAAATATTCAACCGTACACCAACTATTAGAAATGTACAACTGCATTCTAAATTCACTAGAAAAAAAGGAAATTAGCTGTTTTGTTTTCTGTGATTTTTCTAAAGCGTTCGACAAAGTTTGGCATAAAGGGTTGTAACACAAAATTAAATCATACGGTGTAGATAGCAATTTATTAAGTTGGTTCTCTAGTTACCTGCAAGATCGAAAACAGAGGGTAGTAATAAACAATTCATCTTCTTCACTCTGCAATGTTTCAGCTGGTGTACCTCAAGTTTCAGTACTTGGTCCTCTATTATTTATTTTGTATATTAACGATATTGCTGAGAATCTAATCTCTCTTAGCCGACTTTTTGCGGACGACACTTCCTTCAGCTATTCCAGTCGTGATGAATTACAGATAAAAACTGTGATTGATCACGACTTGAAAGAGCTGGATGAATGGTCAAAGAAATGGTTGATGTCTTTTAACCCGGATAAAACAGAAATTATGCTATTTTCAAATACGGAAATTCCAGAACTAAATTTTACATTTAATGGAAGAACTATTCCAATTACAAATTCTCATAAACAATTAGGAGTTACATTCAGCAGCGATGCTAAATGGAATATACATATAGAAAATATATTATCAAGTATTTACAAACACCTGAATGTTCTTCGAAAGTTAAAATATAAACTTTCCAGGAAAAATCTAGAGAAACTCTATTTAGTTTATATCAGACCAATTTTTGAATATGCTAGTGAAGTATGGGATAATTGTGGAGTGGGAAATTCTTATAAACTTGATCAGTTGCAACTTGAGGCTGCTAGAATCGTTACTGGTCTTCCAATATTTGCTAGTTCCATTCTAATTTATAAAGAGTTAGGCTGGGAATCATTGACAGAAAGAAGAAAAAGGAGAAAATTACAAATGTTTTATAATATTCAAAATAATAATGCACCCAGGTATCTTTGTGACTTAATTCCTCCAACGATTCAAAGTACAACCGTTTATCCATTGCGTAATGGAAGTGATATAATAATACCATTTTGCAGATTATCGATTACTTGTGACTCATTTATTCCCTCAACATTACGTCAATGGAATAGCTTAAATCCATCTCTTCGAAATATAGAATCTATTGCAAAATTTAAAACTGAATTAAGAAAACAGAAAGATATTAGACAAGTTCCTAAATATTTCGAAATTGGACCTCGAAAACTTAATATTGCATTAACCCAACTTCGATGTTTTGCTTCTTTCTTAAATTATGATTTGTTTCAAGTAAATATAGTTTCAGATCCGTCTTGTTGTTGTGGGGCCAACCGTGAAGGCTCGTATCACTTCTTCTTTGATTGTTCCCATTATGCAAATATGAGATATAAATTGTTTCACAATCTCAGCTGGCTACCTAATGACTGTGCTATAGACCTCAAGCTTTTAACCAGTGGTAATCCTATTCTTTCAAATGAACATAACGAAATTATTTTTAAGCACGTGTTTGAATATATAAAGAGGTCTGAAAGGTTTCTTGTTTAAGTGGTTCACCAAATGAACAATCACACACACCATCACCACCAACCCCTCTCTCTCTTTCTCTAATTCCTTTCTTCATTCTCTGTTCTTCAATTTACACATATTAATGTAATACATATTCATATGCATGCATGCTCTATCAAATAATGTTGTAACTTATTGTATATAGGAGAAGACTTCATAAGTTTGTTTAACTTGTGTCTTATCCTTTTTGCATATTTGAGCAAATAAAATATGTTTAAACTAAACCCATTCGTCGTATTCACAATATCTTTCATGACGCATCATCGGATTTTAAGTTTAAGCAAGAAATAACACGACGGTGCCACTAGTGGAGCAGGAGCTGTTTACCCTTCCGGAGTACATGAGTTCGCCCCGGTGGTGTCACTAGTGGAGCAGGAGCTGTTTACCCTTCCGGAGTACATGAGTTCGCCCCGGTGGTGCCACTAGTGGAGCAGGAGCTGTTTACCCTTCCGGAGTACATGCGTTCTCCCCGGTGGTGCCACTAGTGGAGCAGGAGCTGTTTACCATTCCGGAGTACATGAGTTCTCCCCGGTGGTGCCACTAGTGGAGCAGGAGCTGTTTACCATTCCGGAGTACATGAGTTCGCCCCGGTGGTGCTACTAGTGGAGCAGGAGCTGTTTACCATTCCGGAGTACATGAGTTCTCCCCGGTGGTGCCACTAGTGGAGCAGGAGCTGTTTACCATTCCGGAGTACATGAGTTCGCCCCGGTTATAGTGAAGTTCGTGTTGTATATCTTATCCAATTACAAGTTGTGTTTACGTTGTTAGTTTAGTGCTGTGGTGTCTGTTATGATTTTCGTCTTTTTTTGTTCTTGGTTTTTCTGTACTACAATTTGTTTTGTATGGGTTTCGTATTTTATTTTTTCTTATTTCCATTTATTGACGTATACTGGTGTCCAACACGATGTTCATTATATTCGTATCTTTTAACAGTAACATAACGGATACCCATGAGGAGCAACTTAGTTCGACCCCGCTGGTTTTTAGTTGCTCAATCTCATGTTGTCTGTGCAATGCTTTATTGACTATATTTGATCTTTAAGCTTATTGTCTGTACTTCTTCAATATACGACCTCTGTTTATTGAATTGTTATCTTCAAACGTATTTAGAAACTAACCTTTTATAACGAACTGCTTACCCTTCCGGAGCACCTGAGTTCACTCCCGGTTTTTAGTGGGGTTCGTGTTACTCGGTCATTAGTTTTATATGTATGCTTTGTTGATCGTTGTTTGTCCCTTTGTATTTTTTTCTTTTGGCCATTGTGTTGTCTGTGGCTATACGGATTCTGATTGCCGCTTTGGTATCTTCAAACTCTTTCCTATGATTTTACCGTATTTACTGCAGAATTGTTAATGATAAATGTATATAGCAAAGGTCCTACTAATTATGGACACGTGACTCTAAACTATTGAAATGGGATGAAAGATGGTTATGGACATACATGTAGTAAACATACAGAGCATTCTATCTAGTGATATTGATGTTGTATAATCGTGGTTTACATAGAGCTTATGTAATAGGTGATATATGTACGGAAACAGGTGATAGCTATGAAGTTTGGAAACAAAGAATTTTATAAAATGAAGGCATTGATTGTTCTATTGTACATATTGAACGTATGATAGTATATTATTCGTTATGCGAGAACTAAGTGTTGTCCATTTCAGCCACAACAACAGGTGCTTGTTACAAATATTTTAACACATGTATTATTAATACACGTTTGCTGGAGAAAAAAAATACCTCCGGTATCCTAATAAACACGAGAAAATGTGACCTCCTTCGGGGACGATCAACGTATCCTCTACATAGCTCACAACTACTTCATATGTTCGATATATCTAGATCTTGGTCTTTATACTTCTGGGGTAAAAAGATACATTCTACAGTATTTAACACTGTTTCCCTTGTTCTATTGAAAACCGGGAAGATAAAGAAATACATGTGTCCGTTATGCAACACCTTAAAACATGTACTTCGTTAATTAATGTCAGTAATATTGTCATAAATACTGCATAACAACATTAATCAGCGGCAATTACACAATAATTTTACACAAAAGTAGTTTAGCCCATGTTCGGATCTAAAATTTTCGAGAGAAAACATTATTGTATAATTACCTTTAAAAGCCCCCATAATCAAACAAAAAGATATAACGAACGATAATTTTAGCATCTTCAATCGCCCTTATCTTCAAATTTGAAATTACACAAATTTAATTAAATTCAATCACTCTCCTATTTTCTACTCATTATGTTGGTTGTTTATTTGTTTGTTTGTTTGTTATTTTTTTTTGTAGAAAACAATGAAAAAATATTTGGTTAAAAATGGATACAAACATTGAAGATTGCATTTTCATAATGCTGTATTTTCCAATCTGAGTAAAATCACACCACCTCTTTACTGATATATCGTGGCGTTGGTGGTCTGATGAAAGCCAATTACTGGTCACATGCGAGTACATGGGAGTGACCTTATGTCGTCCATATATAACAAAATGATAAATACGGTTATAACCTTTTCGGCCAATCGCATTGCTCGTAGCAAACAAAGCAGTTTAGTAGCACTTTCATAGTGTCGCAATGGCCATTTTCATTCGATGGTTCACAGAGTCACTCGCATATGATTATGTGATGGGGTATCCTCAGATCTTCCACGTCTCGACATAACAGTAAGGGGAGCAAGTGAGAGATCTGAATTTAATCAGAGTTCTGTACTTTCAAGACCAATATATTTTTCGATTTTGATGGAATCAGTTTTTTGACAGACTTAGAATTCCAATTGGAAAAAAACAACTTTGTACCACTACTTGCTTTACAGTCTTATCAAAGTTTGTTTTTCAAATGTAAGAATAAGGATTATTTAGCCGAAACCTGATTTTCATTCTACTATATACATATATTTTGTCGTTTAAAAATACCAACAGTTTTATGGATCACCTAAACTAATATATCCAAATGATCTCTAAAATAGAAATACAGCTGATGATGATAGATCCCCCATCTCGTATTAAGACGCATACTTCTATAATAAGAAGGTACAGTTGCCCCAAAAGATTATTATAAACCTTATTATTTTGATTGCCAGTTTTGTCTCCCATGGGTACGGGTTGCTTGTTATCCAGCAGATGAATCGATATTCCAGAAGGAATTTAGAACACGGGGAATACCAGTGTTTCAATTGATTGCAGCTAAATATGTCAAATTACTGTTCGGTTAACTGGTCTTGGGAATGCTTACTTTTACAGTTGTGGACATTCTTTTCCGTGTGTATTCTCTTTTTATTTTGCTTTGTACTGTTATTATTTTACGGGGGATCTGGTTTCTCCCCCTGTTTTTGTATGCGTTCTTGGCCGAGCGTTTTCTCTTTTATGTTTGCCTTTGTGTGTGTACTGTTATTATTTTACTGGGGATCTGGTTTCTCCCTCTGTTTTTGTATGCGTTCTTGGCCGAGCGTTTTCTCTTTTATGTTTGCCTTCGTATGTGTGCTGTTATTATTTTACGGGGGATCTGGTTTCTCCCTCTGTTTTTGTATGCGTTCTTGGCCGAGCGTTTTCTCTTTTATGTTTGCCTTTGTGTGTGTGCTGTTATTATTTTACGGGGGATCTGGTTTCTCCCTCTGTTTTTGTATGCGTTCTTGGCCGAGCGTTTTCTCTTTTATGTTTGCCTTCGTGTGTGTACTGTTATTATTTTACGGCGGATCTGGTTTCGACTTCGGCTTTGTGTACGTTATTGTCCAAGCGTTGCTTTTCTTATATTTTATTTTAGTATTTGTCCTGTAATTTTTGTGTGTCTCTGTTCCAATTATACGAGTAATATAACAATACAGAAACAGATGTTTGATTTGATTTAATTTATTGTATTTAACGCCACGTTCAGCAATATTTCAGCTATATCATGGCGACAATTTTTAGTGACGGAGGAAGCCGGAGAGAACCACAGACCATGGGCAAGCAACTGGTAAACTATATCACTTGCGGCTGCGAGACGAATGCACCCTTTTTGTAATTTACACAGCCGGGCGCGAACCCACGCCGTATTGGTGATAGACTTGTATGAGTTATTAGGTAATCCAACTACCTAACTCATTGAGCCACCCGGGCCTCCGACAGACGTTTGAGTGACACTGTGTCCTTGATAAGTACACAAATGCAAGAGAATGTTGGACGAAGGACAATTTATTTTATTTTATTCAAAATATCTTTTCTTGTTTTGGAACATATATACATCTATCTAATGAGAACTTTGAGTGAATCGGAATCATGTGATTAAGTGCTATCATCTTCATCTCTCGAATGCAATTGTTGATCGTGGAACCACCATTAACAAATATCCAAATAATTACCATACTCATAGAAAACAACTAGAAGAATTTGGAAACATTGACAGGCTCGTTTATCTTTCATTCAAAATTATTATAAAATTTTACAAAAAAAAATGTAAAACTAACTATGTCCCATTCATGAATCCAGCACATGACCCCCGAATATCGGTATGAAAAGTTGCAATCAACAAGGACAACACAAACAGAACAGGATATTTCCTGAAAACTACGACAAAAAAGACAGAACATCAGCAATCACCAAATGGAATCTTCGTTAAAATCATCACATCTATGGAATGTTATTTTAAAAATACAAATATTTGGAATGCTTAAGATTGTGAAACTGTAATAGAGTCGTTAGACTATACCTTCAAATTAAACCAGTAGTAATTGGGAAAACAAACCGAATACTTTATAAATGTAAGGTCTTAATTAACCTTCTTTCATTTCACACCTATCATTATTTTATTCTAAAGAAATAGAAAAAACCCAAAACATTTCTATCGAAAATAAATAACATTTAAAAAAAAATGATGACAGTGTTTTAACAAAGACGATATAAAGCATGTAATATATCACAATATGAGTTGGCCATCTTCTACTTCAATACTGTCAGTTGGTTCAGGGTCAGATATTAAAACTACCATTGTCCCAACTTCCGTTGACTATCTTTATTTGAACATTTTATCTGAAAAAAAACAATATATATTTTATATAAAAATGTCATGTGAATGTTTTGTCAACTCATGTCTTATTGACGGTATCTGTGTTTGTTTGTGTATAGTGTTGACCAACACATTGTGTTGTGTTCTTCTGTTTTTCTTCGTCCTATGTTGTCAGTTTCTCTGGATTGTCCATTTGTTATCTCCCCTTCTGTATTCTCTAACGTTTATTGTTTTTGTCGGAAACATAAATTATACATTATCTCCCAGTAAACATAAATTATACATTATCTCCCAGTAAGCATAAATTATACATTATCTCCTAGTTCACATAAATTAAACATTATCTCCCAGTAAGCATAAATGATACATTATCTCCCAGTAAGCATAAATTATACATTATCTCCCAGTAAGCATAAATTATACATTATCTCCCAGTTAACATAAATTAAACATTATCTCCCAGTACTAGATTAACTGAAATAAATTTAATTATTAGAAGGGAGGTTTGTGCCGATAAAACTAGTTTAACCCCGTCACATGTTATTGAAGTGCCTGTGTCAAGCCAGGAAGGTGAGCAGATATGTAAAGATTTTGCCTCTTTCTGCGATTTTTCTATTAGATTGTGGAACTGTTCCGACAGTGCGGTATTTTTCTATTAGATTGTAGAACTGTTCCGACAGTGCGGTATTTTTCTATTAGATTGTAGAACTGTTCCGACAGTGCGGTATTTTTCTATTAGATTGTAGAACTGTTCCGACAGTGCGGTATTTTTTCTATTAGATTGTAGAACTGTTCCGACATTGCAGTATTTTTCTATTAGATTGTAGAACTGTTCTATCAGTGTGGTATTTGTTTTTCTTTATTTCATAAATATATGGAGCATGAAGTCGATAATCAAAGGGTAATAACGTTCGTTTCGTCTCCACAAGATTATGTTATATGTTGTGCCGCCACTTTCTATCCTGCCATATTTGATTACACTATCGTTGATATTTTTTATGTACGTGTTTGATTTTGTTTTAATTTGCCCTTCTTCGATGTACGGAATCTGATTACCCGTATAGTATCTTCAACCTCATCTTTGTCGTGACATTGTTTTATATATGTATTGTGTTTTTGTAATGCTAATATATTGTATGTATATTACATGTATATTACATGTTCATTTCAATATTTGCTGTCTCCTCTTAGTACATACCAATCAAACATCAAATGCCCTATATTACCTGTTAATTAATCACCTTCAAAGGAAATGTTGCAGAATTAAATTACCGAATCTGTGATTATAATGTCGTTGTCAAAGGTTTGAGATATTGACGACCACAATAAAATAATTGATGGCGTTCATTAATCAGTTCTAACATTATAATTACAATGATGATATAACCCGGAGCAATAAAATACACATTTAAATAATAATATTTCCAAGTTCATACAAATATATTCTCTATTGTTCCTTATATAATCTAAAAACAAAATAGTTATATTCTATTACCCAAATATCTTGCTATTTGTATATTTCTGGCACAACACCTAGCAATGCCGTGTTCTGTCATCCGGCTACACACCAAGATGTTCCGTTGTCTTCCAGCCCCTCCCATGCCACCCATTCCAGGCATACCACCCATCATTGGCATACTAGCACTTAACATTGGGCCAGCTTGACATTGATTAGGAGCCTGAGGGTTGCATATGTAATTAAAACTACTTGGTGTTTTTTCACATGACCGATATTGCATCATATTTCGTGCATTAAAATTTCTTCCCATCATCATTGGTGGTAATTCACTGTTCATTGCCATACTCATTCTCATCCAACTGTTTCCGCCACCCATAAAAGCAGACGGATCAATACCACCACCTAGCATGCCATTGCTGAATCCACTATGTCCCATTCCCCCACCACCCCCGGTATTATATCCCATTGCTGCGCCTCCACCTCCGTTCTGATTATTACTCATCCCTTGTGCAGGCATTGCATTTGTTTGTCCCTGTCCTTGTGGTTGCGCGTTCATTCCGGTTCCCTGTCCAGTAGTTCCTCCTGCTGGTGTATCAATCGGTGCATTATTCATAGATACTACTTGTCCATTAACAGAGGTACCAGTTCCCATCACACCTCCTCCCATTTGTCTTCGTGGGAAATTACGTCTCTGTCCCACTTGTCCCATTTGTCCCATTTGAGGATATGTCATCTGTCCATTGATGACTGAAAAATACAAACAAATGAACCTAACATCTACGTTTAAACCATAAACTACTTCAATATGATAGATAATAAGATGCTGTAACGATTTGATATACATATAGATTCTCCTTCAGCTGGACGTGGGTTACCATATTTCTCCACGCGAGAGAGTTAAATTAAAAATGTTAACCACGAGCCGTAAGGTGAGTTGTTAAAATGTTTAATTTAACTCTCGAGAGTGGAGAAATATCGTAACCCACGTGGGCAACTGAAGGAGAATTTGTTTCTCCCATTATTTAACACGAACTTTATTTCAAGAGCCGTCAAACGAGTCAAACGAGTCAAATGCGGGGAAAGGCACGAGACATTTTAATCCTCTAGAGGATTACAGATTTTTCCACCACTGGTTCAGCGGGGTTAAAACGACGTCATAATGGGAGAAATGTATTTACATATGATGTATAATCATTGAAAACCTAACGAAATGTCCTGGTACAATACGTACTTTGTTTGTAAGTCTATACAGTGACGATATAAAAGACATGTGTTCAAAATTTAATATCAAACTTCAAACTTGGAATTTCCTCTTTATATATATATTTAAAGATTTTAACACTTAACAGTATAAAAATGAATAACATTTTGGATTTAGAATGTTCTAATTTCAAGATGTCATCGCGCATCGAAAACTTAATGGAAATATTTTCCAGATTTGTCTCTTTTGTTATTCCGTGTCGTTTTCTCCACGATAGATTTATGAACAAAATAGTCCATATATAATTATAGTATGTAAGTTTCCATTTGTTCAAAATAAAATTAAGTTATCAGGAAAATTTTTACTTTCACAGTTTCTAATAAATCTAGTACATTCTAAGAGCTGTTCTGCGATTGGTCAGAATATCATTACCGTCTTGTATATCATTGGACGGTCAAGGGTCAATAAAAAGTTAGCTGACATGGTCCCCATTTTGAATGTTGATAATATGTGAGTAGTTAACAAAATGCAAGAAAAAAGGTCCAACAAAAATAATTGTATTAACACTTCTCCACTATAAATGTACCGTCTATAGACAAATATATGGTAATAATTTTAATAGTATCGAGTTCTCCACATAATATAATATATTATATGGTCCAAATTGTACATTACCAAGAACATACTCTATTCTATTTTAACTTGAAGATATTTTGCTTCATCAATACCTCATTTAGATAATATTTTTTCCTAATTAACATATTTCATACGTCTACATGATAGTAGTAGTATTTGAGGTAACAATTACTAAACTGAAATACTGTATATTTAAACCCAGAATGTCTCTTTCATTGTAATATATTTACATTTGTATATTGCAAATTAAACCTACCACGCGAATAGAAATAATATGCTATTGTGTTCAGTAATATGGATGTGTTTATTTGTCCTATTTGTAGACTTCGGACAAGTGCAAAACGTCTAATGACGTCACAAATATCTATTCGCACCTATGATCAGATAAACCTTTCAAATTCACCCTTAATCATAAAGTGAATTAAGGAAGCGAATATAAACTTCCTTTAAATGCGTAAATAAAAAAATTGCCATCTGTTAAATAACGATAATTTACTTTGGTTGAATTGCTAGTTATATTGCCCATAGATATTTTGCACATTACCGATTTGATTATAAAATTATACGTTTTCATACTTTTCTATGCGAGTTATTTCCCTTATAAAAGGAGAACTGGTACCAGGTCAAGCAAAAGCAATGGAAATGACAATGAATTCTAATATAATGTTCTCATAATTCGTAGATGTTTTAACCCTGTAAAAAACATCTGAGAATAATTTAATTGCAAAGAGAAAAGTTGTTACAACATAAAAATTTGAGCAGATTATGGGAAAATAAATGTCCCTTTTACCGCTTTAAAAGGGAATAACTCCTGTAAAACGCATAATTTTAGAATCAAAGTCTATTGATTGAATTTGCATATATTACTAGTGTATATTAGCAAAATACATGTATTCAGACCAAAGCGTTTCTTAGCATTAATTAAAAATGACTTGAAAACATGTTTATTTTGATTCCCATAACTTGTCTACAACTGTAAACAATAATTAAATTATATATGTTAATCACGTTGTCTATAATAAATACAGAAAAAAAATCTTACCCGAAAAAGAGAGTCCTAACGTACAAAGAAAGAGGTAAGGGTCCATTGTTAGAACTGTCGAACAAAATCTAGGTGTGATGCACAAATCCTCATTACTCACGGTTGTCTTATATTAAATGTTCCTCACGTCATGTTGGCTGTCTAGAACATAACATGCTTTCTTTATCTGACAGTAAAAACGTGACGTTCTAATGAATAAATGTAACAGCTATATAATTTAACAACTTAATATTATTAATTTATTAATTATAATTAGTTTGACAAAACCGCTTTTAGATCTGCATAAAATATGTCTGGGGGTAAATATCAAAGTAGTATATTGCATAAATTTGTTCATTTTTATAACAATGGAATATGTGTCTCTGAAAGTATATTGAGATGTTCTACCAATAAATGTTTTTTTCTTCTCTCCAACCCACAACAAATGAGACCATTGACGTACAAAACTCCGAAATAAACAACAAGATATAGAACCCCCTTACCGTCACAACATGAATCATCTGTGCCATTTCTGTCACGTTGTATAATATATATACAGATATCATTAATACATATACTAAGTACGGCCATCTTGGAAAATAAGAGAAACAAGAAACTGGGTTGATGTGATTGGTTGATGTTTTACACCAGCTGCAGCATTGAAAGTGACGCTAAACACCATAAACCCACAACCCAACGGTAGCAATATCTCAGCTACGTAATTGCGGGTTAATTTATAATCTTTTAACAATCTGAATAATTTAAGACACTTTATCATAAAACTGTTTATTAATATAAACCATTTATCTTTTGGTTTTTTTAACCTCATCATGGTGCAAGTCGTGTTTACGTGAGAGGTGGCTGTTCTCTTTGTTAATATTCAGTGGTGAAATTATTGTCATCACTGTTTAAACTTTCTTTTCATAATTAATATGTATTACTTCTTATAGATATATTTCATACAGAACCTACATGACATATATGTATGTCATTTAAATATATCATTTATCATTTTAATGATATGAATTCGTTTAAAATTTGTTTATACGACATCCTTAAAACATTTACTGATGTCTCCTAATTAATTAAGGATATCTCTAAATGATTCAAAATATCTCTAAAATGGTAAACGATATTTTTTAGGATATCTCATTTTAGAAACTGCTATAAGATGTCGTCAAAATATTTATAGATATCTTATATATATTAATTATTAGTATTTTTATTTCGCAAGACAAGGATTATCAGGTCCATATCAGATGAGCTCGAAGAGCGAATCTGATATGAACCTGATAATCCTTGTCGAGCGAAAAAAAATACTAATAATTTTTTTATCGGTAATTTCACAATTTTAGCACAACTTGTGATTTCTTTTTTTTTTATTTTTGTGTTTTGACCTTTTTTTAATACTAATAATTTTTTTATCGGTAATTTCACAATTTTAACACAGATTTGTGATTATTTTGTTGTGTTTTGACCTTTTTTCAATGAAAGGTTTAGTGACGTCACGTTAGACCGCGCATGACAAATGACGAACAGCTGATAATTTCTTGTATCAGGAATCTGTGGTCAACTGAACGTTGTTACTAAATTTATCGGGTAGTAAAGATCAAAGGAAACTGTAACAAATTACCGATAAATACAAACCTTTATCTTACATTATGTTATTGATATCTTTTATGTTTTAAATATGTTTGTCTAGATTAGTTTGACCGTTTGATATTTAAATGTCAAGAAAGGAGGGTTGGCATTTCATTACCAGATTTAACTACGCCACCTTTCTTGTGTCTCCTAATTCAAAACATGTTTGTGTGTTTTGAAATGCACGGTTAAACTGTGGTTTGATTGATGATATGGTTGACAATCATCCTTTGATATTTCGTTGTTTTCTTCAGTATAAATGATACATAATTAACGACAAATTACTAACTACAGTCATTAAGAGTTCACATTTAGGACAAAGAATAAGTGACAGGTGAAATCTTAATTGAGGTTCAATACATATGCAATTTTCTATGATAGGACAAGATAAAGATGACCACATGGGCAGTTTTAACTACATGCATAGTTTTTATCACTGCCAAGACTTTAACCAGACTTGACTATATATATATGAATAATACGGTGGGTGTCTTATAAGAAGCCAGAACTGCTAACTCTTCGCAAGCACCTCGCTTTTTGTGCGGGTCCGTATTGCTCAAATTTCTAGTTTTCCATGTTGTGTTATTTGCTTTGTTTGTCTTTGTCTTGTGTATTGTCTACCCGATGTTGCCAGTTTCTCGGGAATGACCATTCATGAATTCCTTCTTCGGTTTTCTCTAACGTTAATATAGTTGTATTTTTTAGTGGCATTCATGTTGCTCAAACTCTCTAACGTTAATTTAGTTTTATTTTTTAGTGGCATTCATGTTGCTCAAACTCTCTAACGTTAATTTAGTTGTATTTTTTAGTGGCATTCATGTTGCTCAAA
>MJUT01012373.1:72483-86947 GCA_002080005.1 Gigantidas platifrons | reverse complement strand
ATACTAAATCAACACCGAGTACTACTAATACTAAATCAACACCGAGTACTACTAATACTAAATCAACACCGAGTACTACTAATACTAAATCAACACCGAGTGCTGCTAATAATAAATCAACACATATTACTGCTGAAGATAAAGCAACGCCAAGTTACTTACATCGCGGTTCCTATTACGTCATCGGTATTTATTTGGGTCAACGCTTGTGTAGGTTACACCTTATTAGTGATAATAGCAAGATTCTCAAACGATTCATGCCGTTAAGCGTTCATATTTTGTTTTATCCTTTCACTTTTTCATCTTTAAACTAATGTTTCACTGCAAAAACAGCCAACAAAAATGACAGAAAGAAATAACAGGTTCTGTCCTCCATTTAATTATCACACGAGTGTCGTCTTTCATTATGAAAAGAGAGTTTAAACAGTCAACAATTCCACCAATATCAACAAATGAACAAACACTTCTCACCTCAAACCGCCAACAGTTGAATACAAAATAGACCACGACATATGGCATTGGAAATTCAGGACATGAACATAAAAGTGGCGGGATTAAACAAGTGAATGGGATCCAAATGCTATCTTCTTGATAATTAGATCACCAACGATTCAGATTCACATATATCATCATCATTTCGTGTATGAAACACTTCGGGGGAACTCATGGTTTACAAATAAAACCTAGTTTATCATTGTGGATTATGACCCCTCTAAACAAAGCATCCACGGATTGTGTCGTTGGTGGCCCGTTACAAGGCAAAATGGCCAGATTCTATCCAGTATATGCTCATTGTTCCCGTGGCCATCCAAATGACACCTTTGTACCTAAATGATTTATTGTTTGTAATAAAAACGTAGATATCTAATTTAGCGCGCACTACGTGTTTCTGGAATAACCATCATGTAAACTAGTTTTGGTCATGAATATAGTTGAAATATTATTCACCTGACGTTAAACAGCAATCAATCAGTCCAGGTGAAATATCTAACCAATAAAATACGACGGTGTTACGAGGGAGATTATGTGTCATTTAAAAGTCAAGATTCATAATAAAAGCGTTATTTAGTAAACCTTTATTTTTTTATCAGTCTGGATCTCTCAATCTGAAAGAAAATAAAAGGGTAAAATTAAAAATACACGTTGTCAAATTATACAGCATGATTTAATATGAGTGCTCCAATTTTTACTGAATATGTTAGGATTCATTTATTTTCTATGACGTAAACATATCTTCCTGTCAAATTAAATGTCATTGTATAAAAAATAACTTTTGTCATGTAAATGATAAAATAAAAAGCAAAAATACCACACTGTTGGAATTTTGAAGTAATTGTCTCGGTGTGAGTCTCCGCTAGATTATTGCAACAAAAGCTAAAACGCCAATACGATGGATGGGACAGGATTATGGTGTTTAACGCCACTTTTAACAATTATTCAGTTATATCGTGGCGCTCAGTTTAAATGGTGGAGGAAACCGGAGTGCCCGGAGAAAACTACCAACCTGCCGTAAGTCACTGACACACTTTATCGCATAACGGTGTATCTAGTACACCTCGCCCCAGCGGGATTCGAACTCACAACGTTAGTAATGATAGGCACTGATTGCATAGGTGGTTGTAAATTCATCTACCATACGATCACGACCACACCTTCAGTATGAGGGAATATAAACCTACATTGTATTTAATGATAGACAACACAATTCCAGTGGAATATAAAATTGCAATGACCAGAAGACAAACACACACAAGACAACAGTCTCACAAAAACATGAGGCAAGGACTGGGTTGCTCAAATAATAATTAACCCTAAGAGTGATTTAAAACTTAATTGACACTTAAAATTACTTGAAATGTTACATATAATTTCTAATTGAAAATTAATTTTAAGTGACGTTTTTGTAATCCAGTACATATAATCTGAAATGGCCAGCATAGTTTGCCTCATGTATGACAAAACGTTAAAAAGTAATTCAATTTTGAAAATGTTTCCTTAATTTATAAGCACATGCATGTTATGTCGTATGAAGATGACGGTGTGCTATATTGGGTTTGCTGTATTATTTTGAATTGCTAAACTTAACAGATTATTGTCATATGGTGAAATCTTAAATATAATCAACATGATTATTTTGGGGTTACAAATTTCTCAGAATTGGGATGTATATCTAATTACTTCCAGATGTTATCTATAAATCTTTGGTCAAATACAAGATTATTTGTATATTATGACTTTATCTGACCTATGTAATTATAAGTGAAATCTTTATATTTATAGAACAGTTACATATAAACATGTTAGCACCTTTGAAATAGCTAGAATACATGTATGATAGGATTGTAGGAGTCTAAGAGTACAAAGAGTGTGTGAATGCAACTGGTAAGAGAGACATGTCTTCACCATCATCACTGTAACATGTATTAAAATAATTTGGATATTAAAATATTAGAACTTTACACTGGATTAATAAACAAAAGCCTCTCATATAAATTAGAACATTATATGGTGTGAAGATAATACCATAACAACGGTCTGATTTCTAACCATATAACTACATACATTAAAGTTCTAACGGTCAAAGAGAGGAAATCTATTGGCGAGGTCGCACATATACAGTTGTACTTTGAAACATGAAGTTTCCCCTCTGAGAACGTATGTTGTGAATAATGTATTATTAGTAATTTTAGCTAAGATTTAGTCTAGTTCTAGCGGATATCACACTCAAAATTGATGATAAAACCAAATTTTCAACCGGAAATTTCATCTAATATTGGTAGACAGCATTTTTGGATTTGCAATAAAAATCAAATTATTCAGGCATTTAATCTAAATTTAGTGGACAGGACGCGTAAGGAAGATTTCAAAGATGAGTAAACATGCATATCTAATTCAGTGTACACGCCTCGTTTCAGGAATACAAATCATTATGCACGTCAATAAGGGTAATAACAAAATTACCGAACACAGATTGGAGAGACACATAACAATGAAAAATAATTGGTGGACAGTACACTCAAGATTTGCTATTGATAAAATCTCATCATCATTTTCTCTACCTACCAATTATTTCTAATGCGCCATAATTCTTTGCACAGCACATGCCACCCACGCACTCCAAAAGGCCATTAAGAGCACATTTACGAGTCGGTGAGCAAGACATCATCTTATAAAAAGACGGGGTCTCTTTACAATAATGTAACTTGATAAGGTTGTGTAGTCCTCCGCCACCCACTCGACTTCCACTTCCACTCATTTGTCCAATAGAACCCAGAATACTACTGCCACTTCCTCCTCTGCTAGGGGTTCCAGATTTCCGCGATAATAGAGAACTCAACATCTTAAGTTCTAGTAGATTGTCGGCGAGGAATGCACCTGCGCAAACAAAACAAAAATATATAATGAAAAGATAAATTGGATAGCAGACTTGACCTGAGGAATATATGCTGTCATTTATTTTAAAGTATTAAAACAAATAATGTTCATAATTTTCTTGTACATGTACTCCCCTGAATTATAAATTGTATAACATGTCCTATTGTCTTACTATGTTTCGTTCAATGGTATAATAAGTCCTTGCTAATAAATAATTCACTCCAGGCTATGGCTGAAGTATTGCCAAAGATGGCGGTGTACAACGAATAATAATTATTCAAGTGATTATCGATCATATTTTGTTAATCAATTGATTGTCCAGGGAGATTTAGCATTGATCTCTAAAATGGTCATACACCGCCACTTTATGATGTCATAGATATATCACACAAAAGGTCGGATTGCTGCTTCTCTAATTTACCACTTCCTGTGTAGCGACAGACTCTACAGATACATAAGCGGCAATAATAACGTTTTAGAAATATTCGAATTTTCCATAACTTCACTTTTACTGACAATGTCATTTTCTTTAAAAAAAAAATGAATAAATAAACAACATACCTTATCCCAGGAATAGCAAACGGACCGTATTTTCTGTCAATTATTTATACACGAATCGTTTGAAGATATATCTAAGAACCAGAAAATCGAGGAAGGACAAACAATATAATGGCCAACAGATAAATGACAAACAATGACCAACAAAAGGATTGGTGTTAGGTATATTGTGTTTAATGCCACTTTCAACAATATTTCAGTTACATTGGAAACCAGAGCAACCAAAGAAAACCACCGACAGCAACAAGTCACTGATAACATAACAATTGTATTGAATACACCTCATCAGGAGCGGGATTAGAACTCAAAACTTGAGTGGTGATAGGTACTGATTGCACGGGTAGTTGTAAATCCAACTACCATACGATCACCACCAAGACGGCCACTGATTAACAAAATACTTCACAGAAAACTAAAAATTAAGACACACAGACCTAATAAAATCTACGTTGAGCTCAGGGGCCACGAAAGGGATAGTAATTCCTGCTTTCATAGAAATCGTTGATTTACCCGGTAGTCTCATTTCTATCCTCATAGATTTTTGAGCCAGATGTAAATATGTTCGATGAGATTCATTTAATAAAATGGAACTACATGTACTACTATTTTGTTTCAATAAGTTATACTTTTGACTATTCCAACATCCTGATTGAAAGATTTAGTGGAGTCTGACCGTAAACATATTTTATTTCCTGCTTTTCGTGGTACCAGTTTTTGAATAAATATACCAACATTCGATGCAATGATGCAGAATTAATAAAGTTTTAATTTGACAGAATTATGCTTGTTCAATAAGTTCAATGGGTTCAATAACATGACGAAACTACAGACTAGAGGCGGACTGGTCATAAGGGCATTTGAACAGTGCCCGGTGTGCCGCGCAGATAAGCAATATATTAATGAACAATGATCCGAATTGATAAATGATGGATTTTAAGACTCAGTCCCTTTCTACCACAAAGCTCTAGATGATCGACGAATAATCCAAATTTAAGTGGTGAAATGACATAGATGGTTTATATATTAATTGTCCTACATACAATTTATTCTTCTTCATTTACATGATTTATCCTTTAATTGATAAAATATGTTGTGTAATACCTTCACAATATTATAAGCTGTATTACTGAAAAAAAAATCATCATTAACCATTCCAGCTATCCCATTTAAATTTCAATAAGCTGTAGTTTATGTTAAAAAAATTCCGTGAAAAAATAAACACAGATTGCGTTTTATCATCTTGTTGACAGCTACGAGATATCCATATCTCATATGACAGCGGATCTTTCTTTCCTAGATCACCTTTTACCGGATATTACTATGAGTAACACGGTGGATTTCTTATAAGAAGAAGAAACTGTTTACCCTTCGTGACCACCTTAGTTCACATCCGGTTTTTGTTGGGGGTCCGTATTGATCATCTGTTTAGTGTTCTGTGCTGTGCTATGTTTTGTTTGTCTTCGTCTTGTGACTTGTGTGCCCAGCTTTGGCAATGTCTCTGGATTGCCCTATTGTTGATTTCCCTTTCGATTTTGTCTAGCGATTATTAATTGATATAATATGGTTTCTCTTTGTACATTTTTGAAAATATTTGATTTAAATTCAAATTTCTATAACAATAATATATGAAATAACAAAAATATATTAAATCCTCACCAACCCTTGACCATAATATCATGTCTTGAACCACATCCCTCCCAATTATATTGGAATCGTATATATAAGACGTTATATACATTAACCGTATAGAAATGAATCTAACCGTAAAAAATATCTCCTCCGTCATGCATAGGTGACCTTAGTCGATTTTGGCTATCCTGTTTAGGCCCTTTGGTTTTATTGCTCCCAAGAATTTTTAAATTATTTGGTTTTCCAAGCTTTCGACTATGAAAATACCTGATCATGATGAAGGTGATTACAGAAATGCGTCCTGCGCACTAACATGAATATCTACGTTTTTATAAGAGCAGAAGCCGTCAAAATAGGAATCAAATATACATAATATTCAGCTGAATAAAAAATAAATCCTTGCAAATATTTGGAATCTGAAATTAATTGATCAATCTGTTTTTTAATAACATCTCAATATTATAGTAAATCTGAAGTATTTTTTACATACCTGAAGTTGACAAAACAGTGACTAAAACTAAAGCAGTATAGAGTTTCATTTTGTTTAGTAACGATGGCAAACTTTTTCTTGAAAACCGAAGTATGTCGATATAAAGAAAGACAGTACTTGCTGAACGACGTAAACGTCAGGGCATGTATGTGATATGCATTAAATTATATAAATTAACATATAACTGTAATTAACTTTGTTGACACTTGTTTTAATTATATGGCAATGTCATTTTAATATTTCTTAAATTTGATTAGGACGTTGTCTTCTAGAAAGTAAATGTGGGGAAAAAACCAACCGCAATGTTTTATTTTATATGATTTCACTTAGATATAATAACCATGCCCTATGGAGTTGATTGAACCAAATAAATGTTCTAGTACACTATGAAAATGTAGGCAAAATAAACTGCGCATAATGACTCGGCACAACTTTACAAATGTCAAATACGGTTAAAAGAATCAAATTTATACAAAAGTTCACAAAGGGCATAAGTCAATGTACTCGACATACACTGTTCATAGAATGCATTCAACGGTATAATTAACACCAATTAAATCAACAGAAAATGCAAACAAAGGAACAACCAAGTGTATGGGGGAATGACACCGAAATACGGAAAATTATACTCAAACACACATACACACATACCGGAAATATGAACAAAGGGGAAACTCACATTTCTTGAAATATAATCCAAGTACAAGAACACAAAATAAAAGACGTAATACAATTTACGAATAATACATAAAACACACTGCGAGAAATAAAATAAAAGACAAGTCAGACTATGAGAGGAGAAGAGACAGATAAAATCATTAGTACTGTACGGTTAATACAACTAAAGGCAAATTCTGCCTGTGGGGGAATGAGAAATACAATCAAAGATTTAGAAGACGTAGATGGGTCATTATCAAAATACACGCACTTTTTCCTGTTCATATTTTGGTGACATCAAATATTCTCGTTCCCGTTTTGCTTTAGCCTGTTAGTTTTTCCTACATTACAATGACATATTCACATAATATGCAGTCGGGAAAACCACCATGAAGCAAAATATTTCTAGATATGTAGCACCCCCTAATACCTTTCAGTCCGTGGTGTTACCAACATAAAATTATTCTTTTTAGGAAAAGGAAAAATAATTTTTGTGCAAAAAGTGGTTACATACATAATATACAGGGAAATTCTGCATAATGTAAGATATTTTCTTTGGAGCACTATTTTTTTTTCACAATATTTGGATATGTAGTTGTGGAATTCCATTTAAGCTGCATTATGAAACAAACAAGTTTTCATAATTGTATTTTGCTTCACTTTATATAAAGAAAATATGACTTATACATAGTTATCAAAGTCAATTTTATTCAACTATAATATAATTTACTTCAATTATGTCATTTATCCTTTTTATGAAACAATTTATATGCGGTAACACCATTGACAAGAGGTAACACCACAGATGACAAAAGTAACACCAGGGACATCTTCATGAATGTAAACATTTAATTCAAGAAAAAATACACAACTATCAACCTATATGTGTTGTTTTCTTATTGCTTTCTGTACAATATTCAGTTTTTCAACATATTGGTTTAATGCATGAGCAATATCAGTTTTGTCCATGGTGTTATGAAGATATGTCCATGGTGTTATGAAGATATGTCCCTGGTGTTACCAGGTCTAAAAAGTATACTCCCACCAGCTTGTTAAACTATATCTTATATATAAATGACGATGTTTGAACAATGTTTTTCTGCATAGGTTAAAGAGCATTATTATGTTCTGAATATTACTGTTTATGAAATAATGTGTTTATTCACAATTTTAATGCTAAATGTCTGTGGTGTTACACAATCTTCATGGTAACACCATTGACAGTAACACCACAGAAAACAGGTAAGTATTTTCATGATAAAAGGAAAATAATGTCTCCCTGGCGATATTTTATATGTATACCCAGTGAAGAATACCAAATGCAATGTATTGTGTATTTTTACATTTTGTTCAATTCTAACAAAAAGAAGTAGTGATATGTACACCATAGACATAAAATTTATATACTAGTACTATGCCAATCGCACGTACATTTTCGGCTCTACATTAGTTTATGAATCACTTTTGTTTTTGTCGTCTGCACATGTCATGAAACAGGAAATAAGCAACGGGAGAAACTATTTTTGCTTCAAATATGACAAGACAGATAACTCTTACCAGCCTCAATAGGAAGGGTAACACCACAGACATGAAAATTTTTAACAGCAGGGTTTTTCTAATTTTCTTTTTAAATTTCAATATACCCGGTATATCGAGCAAAAATAATGTTGTTCTATTCGAATTTTAGGAATAGTTCAAAAATAATATAAAGATCGAATAAAATCATTACATCTGAATAGTACAATTGACCACAAGAAAGTCATTCTGGAAAAATAACACGTAACACCAAGGACAAAACAGGTCTTCGTGTAGCAAATATAAATTCGCCATTGGACCAATCTGAATTTAGAAGGTAAAACTACAGAGAGCTGATGTACCTTCATGCAAAACATGTTTTCTCCAATCAGTTTGGTTGATATTTGTCTTTTAATTGCGTAATAACAGAAAAGTGCGTGTTTTTTGATAATGACCCAGATACATGATAACATACATGTTGCTTAAAAAGTATGAACCCATTGAGACTCAGACTAATGAACATGAATCATCCATCCGAATCTCTGACTAATGAACATGAATCAGCTGAACCTCAGGCTAATGAACATGAATCATCCGAATCTCAGGCTAAAGAACATGAACCATCTGAACCTCAGGCTAATGAACATGAATCATTTTAACCTCAGGCTAATGAACATGAAACATTGGAACCTCGGGGTAATGATCATGAACCATCTGAACCTCAGGCTAATAAACATGAGCCATCTGAATCTCAGGCTAATGAACATGAATCATTGGAACCTCGGGGTAATGATCATGAACCATCTGAACCTCAGACTAATGACAATTAATCATTTGAACCTCGTGGTAATGAACATGAGTCACCTGAACCTCAGGCTAATGACAATGAACCATCTGAAAATTTCCAATGTCTTTCATTGAAGACTCAACTTTAAATTGTCATTTTTTAATTTTTTTATTTAAGATAATTCAATAATTCTTTCAGAATTGAAAATTATATAGAAATAACTAATTCACATTGAAGGTTTGATAAAAATATTCAGAATAAAAGGATTGGAAATTCAATCTTGTTTTATTTAGTTTTGAAGTGTAAAAATGCATTATTTCATATTAGAATTATGAATTTATCATATCAAAATTAAAAAATGTAAACTGAAAGAAAAAAATATGAATTTTCTTAAGTCTCTAAAACCATTAACAGAACCTAAATTGGTTTGGAAATAAACAAGTTATAAAAGTTTAAAAATTTGTTATTTTCCTGTCAATTACTTTATTGTTTTATTGCCAACCAAGTATTTGTTTATTGTCATGCAAATTAATGAATATGACATCACTAATGAGATTAGCGAACACTCCTATATATTCATTAAACTATATGTACGTATATAAAGTAGATATATAATTAACATCAGTGTTGCTCAAAAAGCTAGTTAGTTAAAGTCAGACACAGCTTTGAATATAATATGCCAGCGATAGTTAAGATTTATAGACAATCTTTCTGGCTGACGAATACGAAATATCCACATCTCAATTGATAATGGATCTTTTCAATTTTACATAGATGTTTGCTTTTGTCTATCACCGATAAGATTTTACCGGACTCCACTATATGAGCAATAGGGCGGGTATCGTATAAAAAGCAGGATCTCCTAACCCTTCACAGACACCTGTGATTTTTATGGGACCCGTGTTTTAGTTCTCAGTGTAGTGTTTTTGCTTTGTTTGTCTCTGTGTCTTGTGACCAATATTGCCTGTATTTCTTTAGTCCCCTCGCACGTATTGAGGTTCGTGTTGTTTATTTTGTCCTATTATTTGTCTTCATGTTCACAGTACCATGTTGTGATGTCCGCTACTATTTCCGCTTTAAAATTAAGTTCATTTCATCTTAGCCCCCATGTAGTAGGGCTCATTTTTTTCATGTTACAATGTATTTGTTTTTATTTACGTGTTGTGTTTTTATTTACGTGTGGTGTTTATATTTACGTGTTGTGTTTATATTTACGTGTTGTGTTTTTATTTACGTGTTGTGTTTTTATTTACGTGTGGTGTTTTTATTTACGCGTGGTGTTTTTATTTACGTGTGATGTTTTTATTTACGTGTGGTGTTTTTATTTACGTGTGGTGTTTTTATTTACGTGTGATGTTTTTATTTACGTGTGGTGTTTTTATTTACGTGTTGTTTTTATTTACGTGTGATGTTTTTATTTACGTGTGATGTTTTTATTTACGTGTTGTGTATTTATTTACGTGTGGTGTTTTTATTTACGTGTGATGTTTTTATTTACGTGTTGTGTATTTATTTACGTGTGATGTTTTTATTTACGTGTGATGTTTTTATTTACGTGTTGTGTATTTATTTACGTGTTGTGTATTTATTTACGTGTGGTGGTGCCCAACACGACTAGACTATATGTGTAGCATTGTCTTATAAGAAGCAGGAACTACTTACCATTCGTGAACATCTGGATTCACCCCCACATTTTGGATTGGGTCCGTGTTGCTAATCTTTATAGTTTTCTGTGTTTCTGTTTCCTGATTGCACCTTCGCTCTTTTCTAACGTTTATTTATTTGATAAAGATCGATACTTTATTTGTTGAACGAATATGTTTATATTGCAACTAATGTTTTGGTACAAAATATACATTTATATTGTGTTAAAACAAAATTTAACTCTTACATTTGGATGACACATTTTGACATCATGTCCTTCATTACTTTATTTAGAGATTATAACTTTTTGATATCAAATCTATTAAAAGTATTATCAATTAAGATTTTGTTTATCCTAGATTCCAAATACGTTTCGCCCTCGGCTATATTATATATCTACAATTTGATCACTGGATCGTTACCTCTTCTGATCACTGGATCGTTACCTCTTCTGATTACTGGATCGTTACCTCTTCTGATCACTGGATCGTTACCTCTTCTGATCACTTGCTTGATCGGATCATTACACTAAGAGAGGAGACTTGGGTTAATTAAACTAAAGTAACCCACTCATTAGTAATTGACGCGACTGTATATAGCCAGGAAAGTAAGCGTCATGTATTTGTCTNCTGATCACTGGATCGTTACCTCTTCTGATCACTGGATCGTTGCCTCTTCTGATCACTGGATCGCTACCTCTTCTGATCACTGGATCGTTACCTCTTCTGATCACTGGATCGTTACCTCTTCTGATCACTGGATCGTTACCTCTTCTGATCACTTGCTTGACCGGATCATTACACTAAGAGAGGAGACTTGGGTTAATTAAACTAAAGTAACCCACTCATTAGTAATTGACGCGACTGTATATAGCCAGGAAAGTAAGCGTCATGTATTTGTGTGTTCGGGTTATCGGGTTACTATTTATTTTATTATAGTGTGGTACTATTCTACCAGTGTGGTATATTTTTTAACATATAGCATTATTTTATATATTCTTAAAAACATTTCTGGTTGAGGTATAAATATCTTCATAACAGAAGAACATATTCTGACTAGAAGATGAAACCGATCAAGACGACGCGTACTACTAGTGGAGCAGTAAGTTCCTACACTTTCGGAGCTCATGTAGTGTTTTGTGAATCATTGAGCCTTGTGTCCTTTTTATTGTGGCCATAGTATTGTTTGTCCTGTTTCGAATTACGGCTTCTGATTATCGCGCTGATATCTTCAAAAATTTCTAATACGATACCTGATTAATTTCATGCCTTTCATTTTTAAATATCATTTCAAAGAACATCATTTATTGTCAATAGTAATGTTTTAAATGTTACGATTCTCGTACAATTATTATCTTGACAATATCATTTCTGCCATGTTTTCTAGCATTTTTACAAGCGCGATTCATAATAGCTCCTTTGTCAAGAAGCAATTGAACAGATGTAGGTTTTAAATTTTGACACGCCCAAAACAAGGGAGTTATTCAAATGCTGTCCTCCTTATTAACCATTTCCGACATGCTAAAGATATTCTTCTGGACTGTTTGTACATCACGACTAATTGATTCTATGTTATTTTCAGGTATTACATTGCTGTTTAACAGTGTTTCAACGATACTGTTAGATCCTATTATGATAGCATGTGTAAGATCAGTCCATCCTTTATTATCTATCTTCATAATATCTGCATTTTGCCGAAGAAGCATCGACACAATTTGTTCATGACCACCCTGACATGCTGTCATTAGAGGGGTCATACCGGTTTGGTCAACTTGTTTAACCGTGGGTGACGGAGTGTGAGGGGGAAAACATGGATGACGACGGAATATGACAGGTGTTTAACCTTGGATGACCGAGTGTGAGGGGGATGACATGGATGACGACGGAATATGACAGGTGTTTAACCTTGGATGACCGAGTGTGAGGGGGAAGAAATGGATGGCGACGGAATATGACAGGTGTTTAACCTTGGATGACCGAGTGTTAGGGGGAGGACATGGATGACGACGGAATATGACAGGTGTTTAACCGTGGATTTATAGCAGGGTGTGTTTGGTGTCGTTTTAATAGAAATCTTTACTATTTAGAGCGAACAATATGTTCTCACTAGTTTATCTTATATCTGTATAGGTTAATGATACTGTAAAAGGGAAATTACTTGGACTATTGGTAGGTGAGGGGGAAGACATGGATGACGACGGAATATGACAGGTGTTTAACCTTGGATGACCGAGTGTGAGGGGGAGGACATGGATGACGACGGAATATGACAGGTGTTTAACCGTGGATTTATAGCAGGGTGTGTTTGGTGTCGTTTTAATAGAAATCTTTACTATTTAGAGCGAACAATATGTTCTCACTAATTTATCTTATATCTGTATAGGTTAATGATACTGTAAAAGGGACATTACTTGGACTATTGGTAGCATATGAAGGTAATATTGGTGGATTAGTAACTATGGCGTGGAATTCACTCTTTGTCGTGGTAATTATAATATGTACTTCTCTACAAGCCTATCACCGATACGGCATGGGCTCGCGCCCTACTTTGTAAATTACAAAAAGGGTGCACTCGATTCGCAAGTGATAAAGGTTAGCAGTTGCTTGCGAATGCTCGGTGGTTCTCTCCGGCGTACTTCTCGTTCTGCATATCTAATACATTTTTTGTATATAGATAATTACTTAATAAAGAAGTTTATTTTAAGTTGTTTTTCCTTATCTGATTAAGTTTTTATCTTTTTTTTGGTAGTTATTTTGGTTGTCTTAAATAAATATATTCAAATTACATCGTCAATATTTCATTTTTTAAAGAAATATATTCCTTGTTTTATACTTTTCAAGTGAGGTTGCGTTTCTTGAACTGATGTCGCCTGAAATTAAAATGCATAATTTAACAAATCATATTACTAAGACTAGTCAACTCATGGAATTTGGACCTTGACCTGCCCGAGAGGTAGAAGTGGTGTTCTTCCAAGAGCGTATTTTTTGGAATAATGTGAACAAAACACTCTTTTCCGTGGGTACTAAGTATGGCAAAATATAGCTATGATATTGTGCTTCAGTAACTCAGTAACTCTAGTGAAATATGTGACAATTGTGTGTAAAGAACAATTTCAATTTTGATTTATATACCTGGAGTTGGACATTGTTAAAAAGGAACCCGGTGAACCCGGTGAACACTACTCACGAAATCAAAACAAAATCAGGTATTGATGGGTATTATTTCCGCCATTAATTCTGTTTACATTTTGAATACACACTGATTTGTTTGGCGTCGATATTTTAGTTACATTGAAAGTAAATTGACAATATATCAGATGTCCAATAAACATTCGACCCCGAAACAAAAACGATATCTTCGCACTAGTAACCCTACCCCTCCTGAACGAGTAGACATAAAAAAGGCAAGATCCGAATCCTTCGACTCTCCGTCTGATTCTGAAACCAATCCCTCAAATAATAACGAGATGGCTGACGCGATTGAATTTGTACAACCACTCTTGACACAAAAGATGTCCATAACTGAAGAAGATATTATAAAAATATCCAAAGCAGTTAAGGCTGAAATACTTGCTGATATCAACAAACTCATAGACGCAAAAACAGAACCATTAGTCCAGAAAATTTCAAAACTGGAAACTGAAAATAAGCAATTACAAAAAGACCTTGACGCACTGGAACAGTATGGTCGCCGTAGTTTAATTAGAATATCTGGTTTATCCGAGCGTGCGACAGGAGATGAAACAACTACTGCTGTTCGTAAAATAATGTCTGAAATCGACCCAGACCACAAACCAGAAGACGTCATCA
>MJUT01012373.1:49485-67096 GCA_002080005.1 Gigantidas platifrons | reverse complement strand
ATACTAATTAAACCTTGAAAACCATATAACAACAGGGATACGGATTAATATAAGTATAACCACTTGTTTCCGAATCCTATTGATTAATTTAAATGTCTGTACAATTTATATGTGCATTATCATAATGTGTAATATTGAATTAATTAATAAAATATGTTTATACTAACTCATGTAATGACTCTTCTTCAATTTACCTTGTCCAATTGTTGATTTTCATTTTAGTTCAAGTGTTGTGGGATAAATAAACAGTCTGTAATTGACGACTTCGAAGCGTCAGTATGGAACACTACTTGTGGAGCAGACATCATACCCGGATATTGTTGTAAAGGAGCAACTTACCTCTCTGGTTTACAGCTATCTGGAGAACCATGTACCACAGCACCTACTGCTAACAATTCTTATTATGAATCAGTATGTAGTAATACAATACATAATGTTAGCTCACTGTTTACTGATAATCAGTTGATAACATCCTATTTAGGCGCTTTGGTTTACTTGCTCGCAAAACCTTTTAAATTATTTGGCTTTCCAACCTTTCGATTTTGAGCTTACCTGATGAAGGTTATTCCATGCGTACCTGATGAAGGTTATTCCATGCGTACCTGATGAAGGTTATTCCATGCGTACCTGATGATGGTTATTCCATAAACACGTTGTGTGCACTAAATTAGAAATCTACGTTTGTTAGCTAATCTACTGTGTACATGTATTTGTTTTACTTATCCGTTACTTCATTCAGTGTTGGTTTGTCATCTACTATTAAATGATAAAAATGTAGATATCTAATTTAGTAAACACGAAAAAAACCTTCATCAGGTAAAAAAAACAATTACATATCATGCGATCATCGCTTTAATAACCATGACTTTATATACAGGGAACGGCATCTTTCAAATATAAACAAAACTGCCTAAACTATAGCCATCTGCTAAAATATTGTATGTGTACTATTTGAAGATATCGTTTTCTCAGCTCCTTGCTGACACGTTTCTGGTGAAACCATTAAAACTTTGACTGTTTGACCAATTTATACTTTATCCCATGTGACATATATGGAACAAGTGATACTCCCATTTATAGCACATGAGCTAATTCAAAGCTTTTTGTGGGATACTGCATGATCATCTGTGTTATCGCATATCATTTTAAGTCTATGTGTCCTTGATTTTTTGTTCCATCATTTATTTATATTGTACTCTTATTCAATGGAACTTGGGAACTGGTAAAAATCTCCAATTCTAATTCCGATTCTTGTACATCAAACTGTTTCTAAATTATATCATTTATGAGATTTTTTTCCCTTACATGTACTGTATGCCGACATACTTAAGCAATGTGTCATATAACTATTATTGGTCAGGGTTGTTACACTACCGTCTATGTGTTGTGATATATCTATTTCTTTCAAGACTATTACACAGCTACCGATATGTTGTCATATAACTATTATTGGTCAGGATTGTTACACTGCCGTCTATGTCTTGTGATATATCTGTTTCTTTCAAGACTATTACACAGCTACCGATATGTTGTCATATTACTATTATTTTTCAGGGTTGTTACACTGCCGTCTATGTCTTGTGATATATCTGTTTCTTTCAAGACTATTGTGCAGCTATCGATATGTTGTCATATTACTATTATTTTTCAGGGTTGTTACACTGCCATTGAAGAAGCAATCGAACAGTATTCTAATATATTCATGTCTGTGTGCTTTGGTGTGTTGGGTGTAGAGGTGAGTAACTTTAATTGTAGTTTCTGCATATAGTGAATGAAACCTCGTTTTGTCCAAGATGTCCAGATATGCAGCACAATATTGTATCATCAATAATAATAAAAAGTGAGATATAAACAGACTTAAACAGTGATGGTTGACAGTTTCATCAACCGCAACAAAATCAACCATATTTTGTACAAGTAATATTTTTTAAGTAACCATTAATTCTAAATTTTCTTATATTATCAATTAAAACGTATATATCTCATTTTAAAATTGCCGCGCAATTAAAAATGTGCTATGACATAAGTAGCAACATTCCTCCTGAACCATTCCGGGCATACACCAACTTACTCTTTAAATAATACCATTATCTAAAACCCTGTTCTGTTGGTTGTGACCAGAATCCTCTTCTGTACAATCTTATATTGTATTCATCATGATCATTATTGAATTCGTGTCTCAACATATTCCATACATGTTACTAATAGAACATCATACATTTTCATTGACAGGCTTAATAATTAGAACTTCAAATCGGTAACCATTGTAGGCAAAACATGATTTAGCTTCCGGGTCACTTGTCCTAAGTCAGTTTTGTTTTTGCTTTGTTTGATAAATTCTTAGACAAAACATGCATGTTGTTCGAGCAGTTGTTAACACTTGTCTTTCAAACTCCTTTTTTAAAATACGGGTAGTCTATTAACTGTGCTCTGTTTATCTGATATACAAATGTAACCACTTATATTTTAGTAATGTTTAATAGTAGACATGTTAACCTTCATTTCTTTAGATTGCCGCTGTTGTGTTTTCCTGCTGCATGACACATCAAATATCTACTGACCTTAAAACAGAGAAGAAACAAAAATCTAGTAGAAGAAAAGTGAACCCGGATATAAATACATGAAGTACAGATGTAGTTTTTCTTAAATTTAATTATCATGGCTGACTGATTTTTTCTGTAATATTATTGTTTACCTGAATATGGGGTCCGTTGTTGAACTTATGATTAAGCTAATCATATGATTAGCCCTAGTAATATTTTTAATTCCTAATCATATAATTAGCTAATGCAATGATTCGTTAATACATTGATTAAAAACAGTTCAGCAACAGAATTTAATCATTGCATTAGCTAAGTATGTGATTAGGAATTAAAAATGTAATTAGAGCTAATCATATGATTAGCTTAATCACAAGTTCAACAACGGACCCCATATTCAGGTAAACAATAATATTACAGAAAAAATCAGTCAGCCATGATAATTAAATTTAAGCAAAAGTATTTCATCATTTTTCATTCCCAAATTTAAATATCCTGTAAATTTTCGTGGCACATTTGATTTTTAAATTATATATATACGGTTTTTTTTCTAATTATGTGAAGATATATGCACATTGGACAAGATATATATAAACCAACGATGGGAAAATAATTCATATACGGAATTTGAAGATCACTACCACCTCTTAAATATGCAAAATATGGGACAGAAAATTGAAAGCACCACCAGAGCAGCTGTTCTCGTTTTGTGTTTTGTGGAATTATTGTTTTATCTGTGTTGCTTTGTCTGTTTGTATTCTGATATAAATATATTCTCTGGCATGGTGACTGTGTTTTCGTTTTCCGAAATACATGTATTTGAGAACACGGTAATAGTATTCTACTTGAGCTAGTCAGCGCTAATATGTAGCCATTGTTTAAACAAATATATAAATGTTTAATGTATCAATCTACAACTGAGTATATTTTCCAGCAAGTAACAATATTGCATTTTTCACCATCATGTCTACTCTTTCAAATAATGCATGCATTTTTCTTAAATGTTATGAAAAAGAAACATTAATCTATTGATATAACCACATCTTCCATATTGGTTGGTTGGTGGGTTGGTTTTATGATGATTACCGCCACTTTCAACAATATTTCAGTTATATCATGCGGATCAGTTTTATTGGTGGAGAAAACCACCGACCTACCGTAGATAACTGACAAGCACACCTCGCCTGAGCGGGGCTCGAACTCATAATTCAATATTGAGGTATAAACCATGACATAATAAGAGATTCTGATACATATTTTCACAATACATGTATCAATTGAATTCAGCAAACGTTAGCTCAGTTTCATGTTTAATACTCATCTGTAAAAATTGACAAAGCTGTTAAAATGACAATGTATGGAGCCCGTTAAGTACCACATAGAGAATATTGTAATATTAAGTTGCATGTATGAGTTACACGGTGCACACGACTTTAAAGCTAGTACGCACGAGTTTTGATAAATTAATGTACACGAGTCTTACAATATAGTCCCGCATCACCATTAAGAGTGAGCGCACGAGTTTTGAAAATTGGCGTAAGCAATTATGGGAATGACACCCACGACATATACAATGGTGCAGAAGAGAATTGACAATTCGTGCTGTCGTGTATGAAAGCAGAAATTGATTTACAAGCTTTTAAGGATTTTACACAGCAGTATTGGGATACATTGCATGAATCATATAACCTATCTTAGTTTTATGTTTCTGCGCAAAACTTTTACAATGATAAATAGTCCATCACTTAGGCTACATGATCAACATTGGTTGAACATTTGAAGTAGATACCCAAACCACTGCTTTGACAAGCCTAAAGCTGAAAACAGAATAATCCCACAATAGAAGCCTACATGCCATAGCCTCGAACTTTCATTAGATGTAGCTCTGATAAACCCAATCATAATTCATGAAAATTAACAGCATAAATATTCATGGCTATCCGACTATTAGTCCAGAAGGCAGACTTTCTTTGTTATAGACTATTACTCTAAAGATTTTTTAAACTTTCAAATAAAGTAATATTTTTTTTTAGACCAGATGTCATACAATTTTAGAAATTATATCTTCTCATATAACAGCTGAGACAAATATATATATATAATACTCAACTATTTACTTGCACGACACAGATAATCTTTCGTAATTAAATATATACATTTTGGCAACAGAACTTTGTCTCACACACTTAACCATTGCTAGAAAGGTATAACCTTGGCGACTGATATTTACAAGCGTATATTTTAGTTGGAGTGAGGGGTTATTGTTCGTTTTGTTGATGTTGGTGGAAATGTTTAAACTTTCTTTTCATCCTCATCATAGAAACAAGAAGAGGAAACTTATTTGGTTTTGTTAAATCGTTGAATGTTCAATTATATTTGAATACAAGATATTTATAAGGTTAATGAATTCATTTATTGGTTTTAGCTCAAGGAAACATTAGAGAGTAAGACTAGTCAATTAAAAGGATGGTCTAATAGAGTTAAATTAACAAATTATTTTTAAATATAGATAGCAATCAATGAATATGAAACAATGAAAAGTAAATTGAACCAACACAATAACTTTGAAAAGTTGACATAAGAAAGCAGATACAGTGGAACTTGTGGAATCCAACACCTGAGTTTTCCGCCATCCTGTGACATCCGACAAAAATGTATGGTCCCAAAGTATTTCTGTTAACTAAAATAAAACCTGAGCATTCAGACATATTGTACTATCCTATACATTTCCCTGGTCCCTCGGTGTGTCGGATTAGACAGGTTCTACTGTAATAGTTGAGCATTGTCTTTAACTATCAACAGCCTCATAGAACCATAGTTTATACTTGTAAATTTGTTTGTTTGTTGTTTATGTTTTTATTCTGTTACGACTCGGTGGTAATATCTTAAGATATAAGGGCATTAATAAGGTGATTACTATCTAGATAGTAATATAAATATGTATTAGTCTTTTTTTTTAAAGACGATGCATGCAAACAGTAGAATAACTTCAAATACATGTAACGTTCATCTATATTCATGGGGGATCTTTTAAAGTTCTTTATAAATAAATATCTGGAATTAATTTAAATAATCTACCATGCAAAGTCAGGCAATAAATTGTCAAATACATCTCATGTCTATATGATATACCTGTCACAAATATTGATTAAGATGGGATCAGTATTATTTATATCAACATTACACGTTCATCAATAATATGAGACGTCTATAGATTTTAAACGACTATTATGGGTACAAGATAGAGTACTTGTTTATTTGGGAAAAATAGATCTGAGGAGCAATTAATCTTGAAAAAGTTTGGTTTTTAATATAGATGTTTTACATAAAAATGTAAGTATCATTTCATTCGAATTAAGTAAAAGGGGAATTTTGCACGAATATGAGCTATATTTCAAATTCTATAAATTGAATAATAATAAAAGCAAAAATACGACACTGTCAGAACAATTCTGCAATCAAATCGAAATATTGTAGAAATAGAGGCAAATTCGGTCCTCAATACAAATATACATGACTGCTTACTGTCCTCACTTGCTAGAGGCACCCCAATAAAAAGTCACGGAGTTTTATTAAGCCCCCCCCCCTTAATCACTTTTATTCAATTACTACACAACAAAAACTAGTATAATATCTATTTATTAGCTATAACTAAAATCAGTACATGTAGTAATGCGGGTTATGTTTCAAAGAACTCTTCCCTGTACAGAACATATAGGTACAATGGAAATGCAAAACAATTAATTCGTTCAACTATGGGTATAGTTATTGTTACGAAATTAATAGTCGAACATCAGTTTCTTTTTCTTTTTATATATTAAACCCCTGTAAGAAGCATCAAGGAATGAAAGCACAAGTTGGTGGCCCTGAGTTAGTATAATGTGCCCGAGAGTAGTGGCATATCTACCAGAATGGACTGTTGTTTCAGTGAGCTTGAACTATAATGGCAAAGCAAAGGGACGGTAAAATAGCAATTATACGGTGCCATCTTTTGAATGAATGTGTTCCTATTTCTAATGTATCTACGACCTTCAAAAGCTTCCACTTAGTACCAACAGAACATGTTCTAATTAAAATAATTTACAGGGATCTATTGCTTACAGTCAAAACAGCAGATTTTGTCGTACTGGTTGTATGTAAACATTTGCAATTAAAATTAAGTACAATTTGACAGTGCTTAACCAATACTAAGACTGTTATTACGGGGAATTATAACGACCCGGACACACAAGACACATTAAAACACTTTCAACATTTCACCGTTACTGAAGTGGACAACATAGCTAGCTATGTACACGCTAACTTTAATTATGATTCCTTGTCGATTGAGACTGAAGACATGCCGGCATACTCTGAGTGCGACAATGATTTGGTAGATTTTAATTGTTGCAGCAATTCTGACATTGTAGATTCCAAATTATTTGAATACGACTGTGGCCACGATATAATAGACACAATACATAAACACACAGAAGAAGACGACTGTGGCCACGATATAATAGACACAATACATAAACACACAGAAGAAGACGACTGTGGCCACGATATAATAGACACAATACATAAACACACAGAAGAAGACTTCAGCTGTTTCACAACTATCCCTCCACCTGAGCAATTTGCATTACATTCAGACAATTTAACAGGTAATATTTTCTGTAGAAATGCATTTAGAATCAATTCAATGTTTTGATGAGTTTCATATGTTTTGGTCATTTCTCTGCTAATAAGGTTAATTAAAACTGTATGAAATTCGACTATTATTGAAACTAAGGTTATCGTCCCTTAAGCGGCCTTGGTGACTGATTGTTGGCTCCCCTGATTAGAACATTTTGTGTTCTTTCAGAAGCGCATTGTGCGCACTAAATTGGATTTCTACGTTTTGATGACTATTATTGTGTTGATACCTCTGTTTGGTAGACTATCAGTACGCCAAGGAATCATCCGCTCAGTAGTTAGCGTGTCGGAACTAACATGGCTTATTAGGTATATGTGTTATTGAAATTTACAGCCCTTAAGTAATGTAAATAACCGTTAGAGAATACCGAAGGGGCAATCAAAAAAGGGAATTCCAGAGAAACTGGCAACAAGACGAAGAAAACCAAAACAAAAACACGAGACAATATGTATTGGACATCACTATACGTAAACAAACACAAATAGCGTAAATAGAACATGCGCCCTGCTAATACAAATCTAAGGTTATCCACCATTAAGTATACGTGACATTAGACTTGCTCCCTACGACCTATAAATAATTTGGCTTTTTAATCTTGTGACTTTGACACGTCTTTGATGACGGCTATTCCAAAACACGCCGTGTGCTGTTGATTATATATATATATATATATATATACGCTTTTGAAGTAAATTATAGTATTCTTAAGAAAATCAGGAAGGGAATGCTTCCAATTATGCTCAATTATCTGCCAGAGAAACAAGTTACAATGTTTATCTATAATGCGCTAATTATAATCTTATGAAAAGAAACATTTAAATCAATTAATTCATTTTAATTTAACTGTTAAATAGGTAACTCTTAACACTTCCGTGTGTTAACTTGAGCTCTATCAAACCAGTCAAACATGTTTTTATTCAATATGATTATGTTATATGATATTCAGTTGTTCCTATTTTAATGAAATATGACGTTAAGTGGCATGCTTGTTAACTATGTGTTTGTGCCTGTCTCAACGCTTGTTAACTATGTTTTTATGCCTGTCTCAACACAGGATCAGGATTTTCAACGTTCTATGTCGTGTTTTGTTTTTAGTTCAAAGGTTTGACGTGAGAGTTTTGTTATTAGTTCAATGGTTTGACGAGAGAGTTTTGTTTTTAGTTCAATGGTTTGACGTGAGAGTTTTGTTATTAGTTCAATGGTTTGACGTGAGAGTTTTGTTATTAGTTCAATGGTTTGACGTGAGAGTTTTGTTATTAGTTCAATGGTTTGACGTGAGAGTTTTGTTAACATTGTTGGAATCGTTGACCATCACTGTTTAAGCTTCCTTTTCATATGTTGACATCTGATCCAATTACTTTTTCTAAGACAAAGATATCTTCACGCACAAGGAAAAGACGATGTTCGAGCCTACCTATATAAATACAGATGATTCTAAAGGTGTTGTGGTCATGAGATGTATTTTACAAGACAGGTGTACATGGGCTTCAAATTTACTAGCAACACTAGAAGAACATAACCTGACTACAACGGACTTTATCATAGAATCCAACATACTTAATCTGGAAATACCAAGTGTTGTTAGCCAATCAGATTTTGTTATTCTTGTAATTTGCAAGCACCTAAACCAGAATCTTCGAAAAGTAAAACGCTATCTGCAGACATTATCTAGCAGAGTGATCATTACAGGAGCTCTACATGGACCTCAAATCAAAGATATTTTTCGTGATTTCACACTTTTCAAGATCAGTGATATTGAGACAATTACAACACACATCAAAATTTCAATTACGAGTAATATCAGAGAATCAGACAATGAGAGTTCATCAGGGTATTATGTTGACATCAGCGATTATGGAAGTTCCCTGAAAGAAAAACAAGACAAACAGACAGACCGTTTACATACTGGATTCGTCCATGCAATAACCCTTACATCAACTGATGCCATCAGAGGGACATTTGTGAGTGTACAATCGTGTTTCCCTACAGGTAAGCCATAATATGTTCATATACATGTACATATATAGTGAAACACAAAAAATAACACTTTGTCTGAACAGATCCAAAATCTCATTTTAATATCGTAAAAAGAGGCCAGATCGATATCCCTATCACACATATACATGGCCGTTCATTTTCCTGGCATGGCACAGACAGTTCAATAAATGTGGCGGGGTCGTGTCCAAGAAACGCTGATCACCTTGAAATACGCAGGTAGACTGAGTTACTTTACAAATGTTTCAGCACCTTACTTCTTTAAGTTGCAAAAAAATTAATGTATTCAAATGGCAAAGGAACGTTTAGCGAATTTCGACATGATATGCTATTTCCATAATTTGTTTGACATTTTTACACGGCTAGAACATTAATTTTGTTCCATTTATTCCCTTGCTATCGCTCGGTATAAACTTTGAGCAAAATACTATTCCTATGTCAAAATCTACTACAAACCAAGGAATGTTATTTAATTATCATCAGCATTGAATGATGTATCATTTTTTCGATGGCATTATTTTCAGTTACAATACGAACAGATTCTTTAGAGAATTTAAAGAGACGATTTTATGCAGTTGGAAACGAGGAAAAGAAAGATTTAATAAAACAAATACAAAATGTGACTATAAAATCGCTCGTTTCGAATTCCGATTTCTTAGGCTTGATAACGTTAATGGGAATACCAGATTATCACCTCCAGGAATCCATTATCAAAGGATTAAATCGCATTCAAATAGATGATAATATCATGAGTGGTGCATTCGTGGAAACGATCTTCTAACAGCAGCAAAATGGTTGCTAGGAATTGCAAAATCAAATTCTGGAGATTCACATGTTCTGATGAACCTGCTTCCGATACCTTTAGATACCATAGCGACGCTTTACATGTCAACACTAACAATGGCTGATCTTGGAGATAAATTGAAAGAAGAAATAGAAACATTTTGTGAGGAATCAGAGATAACAATATGCTCATTCTTGGCAGCATTCTCATCACAAGATAAAGATACATTTTCTAGTTTGATAGCTTCTCTTCGCTTGGTGCTATCAGATTTCAAATCTCACATTGGATATTCTACAGCTTTGCAAATAGGCAATTTAAAAGACGCATTAGCCATACCGCAAAATAGAAATCGCATCGGGAAACATTTTGATAAGACGATGTGTTTCTTAGAGCAATATACATGTCTTTGTCTAGTTGGAAATCAGGTATGTCTAGAAATGTGAGTGAGTGAGTGAGTGAGTGAGTGAGTGAGTGATGAGAAATTGTTCAGCTATATCATGGTGGGACAGCATCAGTCCACACATGTCGATTCAGTCGGACACATTATCTGACATATATACATGATCGCTCGCTTTTCTGACTTGGTACAGTCATTTCAATGTGATTAAAATGCTAACACCGCATATAGCTCAATGAGCAGCGTTGAAAACATTGCTGAGTCTTGATCTTGATCTTGACATATATTATATTTATTCTTCGTGATACTAATAAGAGATAGCCAGATATTACGTTAAAATGACTTATATCTTGATAAGATTGTATTATTTTCTTTCCATATTTTAAAGCATTATTTCGCATATTCTATTTTATAATGAAAGATGCTTAATCTAAAGCAATTCGCTTACTTTGTGAGATAACTATGTTTGTCGTTATCGCCAGTAAGTGAAATGCTGTTAGTGAATTTGGCAGTTAAGGTATATATAAGATGGGGAATGTTTATTATGACTTCATTTTCGGTATGGTATGTTAATAATTTCTATCAAGCAATCAATCTTTGTATTTTAACAAGGTAATGAGAACCACGATTTACATATTATTGAGTTTTTTGATCAGCTAGTTCGTCAGTTCATACGAAAAGCCAGAAAGAAACAAAAGATAGAAGATGTACTATTCTCTGCTCTTCATTTCGTTACCAGAATAGTAGTATTTAGACTGGAAACAGGTAAGCTATGTGTTTTAAATAAAGGTGTGCGTAAAGGAGAAGTGAAGTCACAGAGATTCGGTTACTTCCTTAGTAAGCTGTAACAGAATATAACTGGCATCATGTAGTGAAGTCACAGAGATTCGGTTACTTCCTTAGTAAGCTGTAACAGAATATAACTGGCATTATGTAGTGAAGTCACAGAGATTCGGTTACTTCCTTAGTAAGATGTAACAGAATATAACTGGCATCATGTAGTGAAGTCACAGAGATTCGGTTACTTCCTTAATAAGCTGTAACAGAATATAAATGGCATTATGAAGTGAAGTCACAGAGATTCGGTTACTTCCTTAATAAGCTGTAACAGAATATAACTGGCATTATGAAGTGAAGTCACAGAGATTCGGTTACTTCCTTAATAAGCTGTAACAGAATATAACTGGCATCATGTAGTGAAGTCACAGAGATTCGGTTACTTCCTTAGTAAGCTGTAACAGAATATAACTGGCATCATGTAGTGAAGTCACAGAGATTCGGTTACTTCCTTAGTAAGCTGTATAACTGGCATCATGTAGCGTCTTGTCATTTTGATTGCGAACTTCATATACCAAGAATACAGTGCATAGGGAAAAAAAATAGAAAAGACAACCATAAATTTCTTATCCCCTACACAAAAAGAATATATATGTAAAAAGTGGTTGCCATTTGAAACTGTCCTTGGTGTTTGAAATTTCAGTGCAGTGTTGCAAAATGTTTGTTTTTGTAAATTTTGTCTTCTGTCTATGTAAAATTGTATATGTATGTCATATGTTTTTGTATTTGTATCTGCCTTTTAATTTGCTTTTCTTTAATTGAATATAATATTGAGGAATTGTGAAAGTGTAATTTCTAAATTCTAAAGTGAATGACTCATTATTGTTCAACGCCATAGGGCAATAATTTCAATTAAATCATGGCGTGGCGAGAGCAAGTTACCTTTTGATGAGAAGACAATTGTGTCTGGTGTGTACTAAGCCAACAATATTGGATTTTTTTGTCGTGCTAGTGTTCACTGTAACAGCAGTCCACAGGTAGACATGTTGCTCCCTCGGGCACATTGTACTGACTCGGACCAAACACGTTGCTCCTTAATGATGCATGTTTAATAGAGAACGAAGCTGCCAATACCAATGATATAGTATTTGGTTTGACTATACATGAAATTGAACCAACAGTAATCCAGGCCAGCATTCTAACAACAAAATTATTATTATAAGTTTTATTTTGAAATAACAATATATACATGTAACGTTAAGCGTTAAGTTTCAACCAAGATGTCTTCTTATGAGTATATCACGGTAGCACATTAATCACACCTTCTCTCTACATATATAAAGAAAATATCTAAATAGATATAATACTAAGCACCATAAAACGGGAATACCATTGATACACAACAAACATAACTAGCGTGGAGACACTTTAACCCTAATACGTGCAGACTAGTAACATCATTCATTATATCGAATTACTGCAGTGTTGCATGATGGGATGTGAAAGCTATTTATAACAGTAAAATTTAGACTCTGTGTGCAACACATGCTTTATATTTCTACCGGCTTATTTGTAGATGTTCCGACAGACAAAGCACCATCAGAATTATATAGTAAGCTGGGAAAGGTATTGAACCTGTATCTTGACAACAGTAGAGTACGACAGTGTTACCGTCAAAGATTACTACACATGCTCGATCCTCTCTTATTAAGTAACAGTCAACAAATTGTTGTCAATACAGTGTATTTATTACGTAAACATGACGTACAGTCAGAGGATATCAGAAATAAACTGTTGACTCTTGTGGAAAATAAGACAAATGCCATCAACTTTAAGATTAAAAAACCTATTGCTAAATACCCGGATGTTGGGTTTAAATCTCATTGGGTGAGTCTGCATGGTACCATCACAGAAGACATAGATGTAGTACTGAATATGCTTGTTCCTACTCTTAGCTGTGTATCAAAAGGTGACGTGGACGAGTATATGTTAAAATCAAACAAAGAGGAAACGAAAAAACATATGAATGAATTACGAATACTTACCAGTCTGCAAGAACATTGCACTCATAGCAATATTGTTCAATTATTTTCGTTTCAGTGTCGACCCATACCAATTTTCTATATTACAGAAATAGCTGCCAATCCGAATTTGTTGACATATTTAATAAATACTAGAAACAGCGAAAATATGTTACAGGGTCAAACTTTGTTAAGGTTTACAAAAGATGTTTTAGAAGCGGTGCTCTTTCTTCATGATAATCACATCATTCATCGAAATTTAACATGTTCAGCTTTTAGTGTCAAACATCCAGATTTTACCGTGTTTTTACATGACCTCAGTATTGCAAGTGTTTTAAAAACAGAATGTGGCTATATTTCGGGTGAGTTTATCATTGAGTATTTTACACTAATTAACTGAAGAAAAACATGACGATGAAAGCATTATTAAAATGTAGAGCTTTGTTTATCGAGTTTTTTTTTCCTTTTTTTTAGCACATTGCTACTTTAAACATATTTTATTGTTCAAAAATAGACAACACATTGTTGGCAGTGAATAACTCACCGCGTGTCGACATATTATTTTCAAAAGGAGAGTTCATTTAATGTCTTGTCAAAACCCAAAAAGAATGTTTCTTCCCAATATTCTCGTATTATTTTGCGTTCGTCATTTTATTGTTGGTAGATCATCATACTGTAATGAGAAAATAAAAGCAAATTTTTTGATAAAACTCCTGTCATAATTACAGGTGACTTAAATTGCAATTTGTTGTCTTTTCCAAATGTCACCGGAAATGTAGTTATTTAAAGGATTGTCGTCATTATCTTACATGAAATTGCTTTGGTTTTTTTGTTTGTTATCTTGACATTACAGATATAGAGGCAGTAGATATACCCGTTTTGTGGTCGGCACCGGAAAGCATTTTTGAAGACCGATATGACATACGGACAGATGGATGGATGACAGGGAATGTTCTATATGAGTTGTTCACACGAGGGTGTCATCCATACACAGAGGTTTACAATACCTCAATGGTGATAATACTAGAATATGTAAGATATATTATTATACCTCACATAATAAAGAATCAATTCTATTGGTTAAAAGATAATCATGTGACATAAAATAATCTGGATATTATTGCTTCTAATCGCCGCCAACGGTAAATAACCTCAAGAATTACACACGTCCATTGAATAACCCTATTATTCAACGGTGAATAACCTCAAGAATTACACACCTCCATTGAATAACCCTATTATTCAACGGTGTAAAAACAATTCAAATATTAAACAGTATATTTCAACTATTTGTTCTGTATGATAAAACAGTTACGGCCCTCTGAAATAATCCTAGTGGGGTTAACAATTTTGGATATTCACCTCTTCCGAGGGCCGTAATTGTATAAGATTAGATAGATTTGTTAATGAATATAAACAAAACATGAAAATAATTATGATGATAATAACCTGATTCCAGGGTTAGGGCTGTGGTGTTTAACGCCACTCTCAACAATATTTCAGTTATATTTTGGTGGTCAGTTTTATTGGTGGAGGAAACCGGAGTCCCCGAAGAAATCCACCGACCTGTCGCTAGTCACTGACAAAGTTTATCACATAATGTTGTATCGAGTACACCTCGCCTGAGCCGGATTAAAACTTACATCGTTAGTAGTAATAGGCACTGATTGTATAGGTAGTTGTAAATCCAAATACCATACGACCACGACGGCCCCCACCTTAATCCAAATAATTGAGGGACTACCAATATATTATGAGTGGAGGGGTTGGCAGAAATTGTAAACAATGAGATCTTGTTGTGTATGAAAAATAGGCCAGTTTGTGTGTTTTATTCGTCCTCAACAACCAGGGGAGATTCTGCACAGTTTATATTGTCAAATATACATTACATATCTAAATTCTGTAAAGGCTGAATGTGACCATTGTGTGTATAATTCTTGCCTGATATTATTTTTCATTAAACGATTGTAGAGAATTTAATGACTTGCTCGGTTATAAATTGTGTGCCCCCATAAAACTAGTTTAATTATCTATTTTAAATTAAAGGTCACAAGAAGTGAGAGGTCATGTAAATGTGATTTGATTTGATTTTGATTTTGGTGTTTTAACGCCACTTTCAACAATATTTCAGTTATATGATGACGACCAGTTTTAGTGGTGGAGGAAGCCGGAGTATCTGGAGAGAACCACCGACCGCATGGGCAAGCAACTGCTAAACTTTATCACTTGCGGTTGCGAATCGAGTGCACCCCTTTTGTAATTTACAAAGTCAGGCGCGAACCCACAACGTATTGGTGATAGGCTTGTATGAGTTGTTAGATCCAACGACCTAACCCATTGAGCCACCCGGGCCAATCATGTAAATGTGTGTTAAGGATATCGATTTTGCCCCTTTTCACGATTGAGTTTCGGGACTGTTCCGACAGTGTTGTATTTTGTTTGTTTTTTATGTATATTTACATGTTATTTTAAGGTGTTGTTCAGGGATCTGAAATTGTACAAGTGGCCGTGTATTCCTATAGAGATCCATGACATCATCCTCGATCTGACACACACAGATCCTAATGAGAGAGCAAGCATTTCATTGGCTAAAACAAAACTAGAACTGTTTACCAAACAACACGAATCTAGAAATCAAGGTTAGTAATAGTAAAAATGGAAAATACGCCTATTGCTTCTTTTACTTAAAAAACGGATTCAAGGTTCATGCGATTCTAGCGTGTACGCGACAATCGTGTAACTTCCTTTTTTCAAATCAAGCACCTTATTCGTATTGTCATATGTTTTTATTCTTACAATTCATCGGATTTTTCTTTATTGAAATTCAATTGATAGCCAAATCAAGGTAAAGGGTTTTTTTCATTACAAATACCATTGTAACATATGGTATGTTACCAAAATATATTTACATCATGATATCTCCTCCAAAACAGACAAAATTGAAACTTTTCATTTAATAAAAGTTTGCAATAGCTACAAAGTCTTCGATATACGGATTCTGATTACCCCTTTGGTATCTTCAAACTCATTTTACAATTGCTATAAATTATTATTTATGTATGCTTTAAGATTTCATATATTTATTACACAGTTACAAAAATCAACATTCCAATGACTTCAGATGACACTCCATATTACCCAGAGTTAGATATTAATCAAGAAGTACCTGAAACGGTAGGTTATACAAACAGTAAATCTCATCCATCACTAATTAAGGATTTTATTTTAATTATTGATTGTGCTAAACAGAATAATGATGGTCTTTGACGGCATACCGTTCTACATACACGTTAGAGAATACCGAAGGGACAATTAAAAATTGACAATCCAGAGAAACTGGCAAAATATATCTTGTTCAGATAGCAATATTCATATTATGATTCTATTTGGAGGATTTTAGATTACGAATAAAAAACTCGTACTGATGGTGTATGATTCCTCTGTAAGGCTTACATATCTTTTTACATGTATGACACACGTTGGTCTTAATGAAGAAACATGATGGGTGCTTATATTGTCAAAGGAAGTGATAATATTTGACCTAAATGCTATATCATAATACCGATGCATGTATTTTACAAATGTAGAAGAATATGTGGGAAAAAAGTTGAAGATACCAAAGAGGTAGCAAAAAGTGGTAATACAGACAATACAATGACCAAAGACAAAATACAACACATTACACAGAGCAACACCAAGTAATACAGACAATACAATGGCCAAAGACAAAATACAACACATTACACAGAGCAACACGTAATACAGACAATACAATGGCCAAAGACAAAATACAACACATTACACAGAGCAACACGAATCCTATTAAAGCTGAGGTTGTACACAGTGGTGTAAAAGGGTATGTAGTTCCTGCTCCGGTAGTTACAATCGTTGTGTTACTCATATCATTAAAGCTGAGGTTGTACACAGTGGTGCAGAAGGGTGTGTAGTTCCTGCTCCGGTAGTTACAATCGTTGTGTTACTCATATCATTAGAGCAGAGGTTGTACACAGTGGTGCAGAAGGGTATGTAGTTCCTACTCCGGTAGTTACAATCGTTGTGTTACTCATATCATTAAAGCTGAGGTTGTACGTTGTACACAGTGGTGCAGAAGGGTATGTAGTTCCTACTCCGGTAGTTACAATCGTTGTGTTACTCATATCATTAAAGCTGAGGTTGTACACAGTGGTGTAGAAGGGTGTGTAGTTCCTGCTCCGGTAGTTACAATAGTTGTGTTACTCATATCATTAAAGCTGAGGTTGTACACAGTGGTGTAGAAGGGTATGTAGTTCCTGCTCCGGTAGTTACAATCGTTGTGTTACTCGTATCATTAAAGCTGGGGTTGTACACAGTGGTGTAGAAGGGTGTGTAGTTCCTGCTCCGGTAGTTACAATCGTTGTGTTACTCATATCATTAAAGCTG
>MJUT01012373.1:18856-30937 GCA_002080005.1 Gigantidas platifrons | reverse complement strand
AAATACATGTTAATGGCAGTGAGATCAGCTGTGGTAATACGGATTGTTTCCAAACCATATATAAGTCTAGGAGTAACATATATACGTATAATGTGTAGTGAAACTTTTGGGTTGAGCCCATTTAGACCATGTAATCCTGCACCCATTAGTGCATACGAGGTCTTTCTTGCAGTGCTAATTCTTTCTTCTACCACAAATTGTGAGGAGTGTTTTGAGTTGCTGTCTCGAACAATTCCAAGATGTGTTGCTTTGTCATCTGTTGTTAAGACATTGTTATTAATATGTACATCCTCCTTATCACGGCTTGGACCAAAATGAACTACGACAGATTTGGTTTCACTTATTGTATAGTTTTCCCTGTTTGCATAGTTTTCTTGGATTGATAACATGGCTTGTAGATCATGGGCATTACCAGCAGCTAAACAGACATCATCTGCAACCGTTGGTGTACCACAGTAGATGTTTCCTATAAAACTGCCAAGACGGTGTTCATGTAGCAGATTCAGCATAGGATTGATATATGCCTTGTACGCTGTTGGTGACCAGATGCTACCTTGACGTATTCCCTGGTTTTCTTCAAACTTTCTAGAGTAGTTTCCTTTCCATTTAACACAGGATATAAGTTCCTTATACCATTCATTGATAATATTCCATTTTTCCCCATTATTCCAGCAAGATGTAATTTACGTATAACCGAGTCATGGCCAAGAACATCAAAAGCTTTTTGAGCGTCCAGAAATCCAATAACTAACGGAGAGTTGTCATCTTTCGATTCAGCTATAAGTTCAGTGATAATAACTGCCACGTAGCTATTTGAAGTACCTCTAGTGAATCCTTTTTGAAGCGGATTTTGTGCTATATCCAGGTGATGACTAGAATGTTTTAAGTGAAGTTTTTCCGTTACTTTCCCAACTGCGCTAGTAACAGTAATTTTCCTGTATGAATTTGGATCAGATATCAGTTTACCTTTCCTTTTATAGCATGGAGTGACAATTCCAAGTCTAAAGAGATCTGGTATTTTGCATACTTCAAATATCATGTTGATTAGGGATGTTAGTGTATAAATCAAGGCGGAGCCACCAAATTTAAGATGTTCACTTGTAATGTTCATGCTGCCAGCAGCTTTGCCATTCTTTAGAGATGTAACTGTTTTTTCAACTTCATTAAAATCGACAACAATAGATTCTTCGTTAGATGACTTCAATACATCCTCAATTAAGATACGGTCTAATGTTACTTGAGTGTTATACTTTAGGTCAGCATTTTTCCCAACGACAGGAGTAGATAGTTCCTTGAAGTAGTTTGCCCAACCTTCTCTAATATCCTTATCTGATGTTAGCTGTTCTCCGTGTAATATAAGGTGTGTTGTTTTGACAGTACCATCTTTGCGTTGGTCCGCTACTAACTTGTGAAATAATTTTTGGTTCCCCTCATTTGCAGACATAATGTCATCATAACGATTTTTACGTAGGCATGCTTCTTGTTGTCTTTGTGCAGATCTCAGATTCTTTTTAGCCACTTTCATGTTCATAAAAAACGTATTGTCACTTTCTCTCGGGCGACCAGCTTGTTTCCATAACCAAAATTGTTTCTTGCTAAACTGACTCATATCTTTAATATATTCAGACCATATTCGCTTCTTCTTTCTTTTTTTTCTTTTACGTTTTATTGGATAGCATTCTTTTGCTGCATCATCTAAAGTTCTACACATATAATCTGTGAGCATGTTAATATTAGTAGTGGATGGCTTATAGTCATTAGTATTTAGAATTGATAAGTTTTTAGTGACAGTATCTTCATATCGTGAAATATCAACTTTATCCCAGTTTATCCTATGTGGAATGGTATATACATCATCTTCCTCTGTTTTAAAATCTAAGATTATAGGTACAATAGCATGAACGGGATCACGAGTTGAACAGTTTTCAGCCTCCCGCTGAAATGTAATATATCTTGTAATCACATCTTTATGGTTTTGCAATATATAGTCTATCTGAGTACTACAACTCCCACTATGATGATGATATGTATCGACTTTTCTCAAGTGACCAATATTATTAAAATTATGTACATCGATAAAAGATAAAAGTTTCTTGTCCCTTGAGTTAGGCGTATCCTTTAATAATGCAGCATTCAAATCACCAGCTAACAGGATGATGTCACAAGATTGTTCATATTTACATACAATTTCACTTATTTCGTCTAAAGCTTCAGTAAAATCTGTTTCTGATGTTTTTGTTCCACGACAGGGCATATAAGTACCAACAATTAGTAATGGTTTTGGTTCTGCTAAAATTTTAATGTTTGCAACGCGGTTTCCTCCATCTTGCTTTTCCTCAACGATCTTTCCAATTGTAGTTTTGTAACAAATAGCCACTCCCCCTTTCCCTCTTGGGCGTCGATATGGAACAATAGGTTCGTTATCATCAGAACATTTAACTAAACAAATAAAATCGGTCAAAAATTCTTGAAGTTCATGTTTTTCAAAGTTGTGCAGCCAATGTTCCTGTATAACAATGATATCATATCGTTTTGCTATCTTTTCTAAATAAAGTTTGTTTGAGCGAAAGCCTTCGATGTTGTATGAGGTAATGTGTAGATTGGTGTTTGTATTTGCTGTACTTGTGGCATCTGTTGGTTCAACTGAGTGTTTAGGTTCACGTTGGCAGTCCATGGTGGATTGAGAGGAGGCGGAGTTGCCATCCGTAAAAAAGATAAGTAGCTAGTATTGTCAATGTTACTATTTATAGGTCGTGCAGGACATCTCGAAGAACTTCTTACCGTGGAGTCTATCGTATTACCGGTACTGCTTTGATGGTTATCTGATACAGACTCGCTACTACTTTGGCCAAATACAGCATTTTCAGTATAAACAGACGGATCGCTTACGTTTTTCTTTGTGCGATTCCTATTTCTTCTTCTTCTGGTATTTGAGGTAGATATTTGATTTTGTTGACTAATTGATCCCAGTATCTCGAGTTTGTCAAGGCGAGCGTTTATGCGTATATTTTCATGTTCCATTTGATGTAATCTTTGTTCGTAGTACCATAGTTTCGTGGTAGATTCTGTGTTTTCTTCCTTAGGAGGCATATATTGGTCTCTATTTGGACGCTGAGTTGTACGATTTTGCTCTAAGTTAACTAGGTCCTCAGTTAATAATAGTTTTGTTTTCAGAAGTCTATTTGAGTCTTCTAATTCTTTATTTTTCAGTTCTAGATTAGCAATATACGATCTAGCTGTAACAAGTTGTCGTTGAGTTTGTGTTAATTCTGACTCTAGTTTCTTAACCTTTGTTTCCTTTTCACGAGGCTGTTTAGTCATAGCAGGCTCTTTTAATACTTGCCGCAGTGCTCATGATCGACGTTAATGATTTCCCTGAACGTACTGTTATTATATCTGATCTGGTTTGTTGGGATGACATTTGTGAAGATTGTACTGATGTTGTAGGAGTTTGTGTTAAGTCTGTCTCTAGTTTCTTAAGCTGAGTTTCCTTTTCACGTTGCTGTTTAGACTTAGCAGGCTCTTTATTACTTGCCGCAGTGCCCATGATCTGCGTTGATGATTTTTCTGAACTTACTGTTATTATATCTGACCTAGTTTGTTGGAATGAGGTTTGTGAAGATTGTACTGATGATATAGGTGTTTTCACACAAGTTTCCTCCTGTCTGACATGTGTGTTAGTTTTGCACTTGTCTATGGTGGGTGGAGCGGTCTTGTTAGTCAATTGATATATTTCGGCCACACTGTCTCTGACTGATACTTCTAAGTATACGAAGTCTTGCACGTGTTCGCAGCTTAAGCATTGATAAGTCTGATTATTGTTACCTTCTAGAAGTTCAATCTCAACGTCAGATAAGTCTTGACATTCATAGTGGTACCATTGAAGGCAATTACAACATTCTACAGCATCGCCTGAACAGTATTTCTCGCATATGCTACATATATATCTAATTTCTATTTCATCTGATTGTGTATTTGAGTCATTAGAGGTGGCATTGTCACATATGACTTTTAAATTTGTGTTTGTGTCTTTTGAGTCGCAGTGATTTTGAGTTGTTAATATCGTTTGATGGGTAGCAGAACTGGCAGTTTGACTACTTTGACTTAAGTTGTCACTGTACTTTGTTGTACTAGGTGGTACATTCATTGTTGAATGTGTATTTGTATTGTTCACAGTCAAATAATGTTCGAAAGTGTTTTTTATGTTCCTATTTAATTCCAATAACCCAGATTTATCACTAAGATTGTTAAGAATACACGGAAGTATAGATGTAAGGAAAAGGTTTTGATTTTTCCCATTTATTAACACTCTGGACGATGTGTTGTAACAGTTAACACGAAACAATTGCAATTTGCTATCGTTTAGTACAGAGAGTGACTCCTCCATCACATATTGTTTACTGTCCCTTTTATCCGCGACAATTATTTCATACTGGGATGTGTGTAGTGTTTCTAATAAGGTATGTTTAAAATACTCATATGCTGCAGCCGAGAAGTCAATGACAATGTTACCATGTTTATGTTCTATGCATATCGGATGTTCTCTATTTGCTGCCTCTATTTTTTGTTGTGCGGCTTTCCTTATGTTTTTAGTATAAGGCACCGATTTCGATGTGGTTGTACGATTCTGTGCACGACTTGTTGTAGAGGTTACAAGAGCTGTGTTTGAGTTAAGGTTTGTGGTTGGTTTTGGACAGTTCTCCTTGGGAGTTGGAGTAAAAACCAGTGGTGCTATTCGGAGACGCTCGCTACGCCTCATGGTGGTATGTATATATATTGTAGTTGAAAGAGTTGAATTAGTGACAAAACCTCACAGTGATCTTACGCAGGTATGAAGTAAAAATGTCATCTGTTCACTTTTAAAAACAACGCAAGTAATAAAAGTTAATCTGTAAAAAGCTCTATGTACGTGTGTTGTAAAAATATGAGCAAAGTTATATGGCAACCACGAAGATTGGAGCAGATGTGGTAAAGTCACAATATCATAAAAAATATCTAAGTACGGCGGCGTGCAATGATAAAATGGGTAAAAGTAATCAAGCTAAACAAGTGTTACTAAGTTAAAATACAACGCACGCTGAACATCAAAGTTTAAAACGTAAAAAGTTAATTTACAAAATGTACAAGACAAAATGGCGGAGTGCGGCGGGAAACAGCCCATGTGCTCAAATGGCATAAAAACATAGATTGTCTTAAGATATGCACATCAAATGCGGTAAAAGCACGATAAAAGCAAAGCCCCATTAAGTTGCTCTTCTAAAGTCCTATTTATCAAATCGAAAACAACAAATAAAAGTCAACAATGTTCTGAGTGGTTGGGCTGACATCCATAAAGGCGTACCGCAAGGGTCTATACTAGAACCATTGTTGTTCAATGTATTTATTAACGATATTTTTCTTTTTGTCAAAAATGGAAATCTATATATCTATGCAGATGACAATACTCTGTCTTTCTGCAGTCCTGATTTTGATTTATTAATTTCAACTTTGGAATCTGAGTCAAAAATACTTATCGAATGGTTCCGGGTGAATAAAATGCAAGCAAATCCGGACAAGTTTCAAGTTTTGGCTGTTGGCAAAACTACTTATGATAAAAACCCTTCTATACATATTCAAAATTCTGATCTTACTTGTGAAAAAACTGTTAAATTATTAGCTATATAGGTATTGAAATTGATTATCAGTTAAACTTTGATGCTCATGTCAGTTCGATCTGCAGGAAGGCTTCACAGCAATTAAATGTTTTAAAACGTTTGGGCTCTCTTTTGAACAGACTAAGTAAACTAACTATTTTTCATACTTTTATTCTTAGTAATTTTAACTTTTGCCCTTTGGCATGGCACTTCTGTACTGAGAAAAATTCAAAAAAGCTAGAAAAGGTGCAGGAAAGAGCACTCCGCTTTGTTTATGAGGATTACAACAGCTCCTACGAGGAGCTCCTACATAAAGCTATGGTGCCTTCCTTGCAGATCAGACGGATAAGAACAATGGCTCTAGAAACTTTTAAAATTGTGAACAAAATAGCTCCTGTGTGCTTACAAAATTTAGTCAATGTAAAAAATTCTAAATATTCTTTCAGGTATGTAAATGTTCTGGACGTGCCACGGGTAAAGTCAACTCATTACGGTAAAAAATCTTTCAAGTTTGCTGCCGCAACATTATGGAACAGCCTTCCGAACTATTTCAGGACTGAAAATAGTGTTTCACATTTTAAAAGTCTGATCCAGTCCTGGAGTGGTTCGAAATGTCGCTGTTCTGCTTGCAGATAACACATTTGTTTTAGCTGTTTTTCATTTACTTTTGCTTTTTGTTGCTCTTGGGCTGTTATTGCTGTATTTTTATGTTTGATTTCTGCATGAATCTTATTTTTTAAATTGCATTTTTTGCACATCATTCCAGAAATTGGGTAATCAATGCAGGTTGATATTATTTTATTCTTCTCGAATTTTTTATTATCTTAAATTATATGCTATAGTTTTAAGAAATTTTAATTCAAATTGTTTGCCAAATTTTTACTGTTTGCACATCTTTCCAGTAATTGGGTAACCAATACAGGTTGATATTATTTTATTCTTTACGAAATTTTTATAATCTTAAATATATGCTATAGTTTTAAGGAATTTTAATTCATTCAAATTTTGTTGCCAAATTTTTACTATTTACACATCTTTCCAGTAATTGGGTAATCAATACAGGTTGATATAATTTTGTTCTTTCCGAAATTTTTATAATCTTAAGCATATGCTATAGTTTTAAGAAATTTTAATTCATTCTAATTTGTTGCCAAATTTGTACTGCATGTTATAGTTGATCTATGTATGTTTTAAATTAGTAATGTATGTTGTTATCTTGTGTTGTTCTTATGTTATGTATATGTTTTTATATTCGGTCAAAAGCTCTTCAGAGCTTGTGTTGTATATTTGATTTTATGCCGAATCAAAATAAATTTTTCTTATCTTATCTTATCTTATCTTATAAAGCCAGAACACTAGTTGAGCTATTTGTATAGGACAAGTGTTTGTGTGTACACTGGTAAGTTGGTTTAAACACAATATTCTTCAGAGACATTCACATCACTTCCATTCCGTCCGACACTTCCGCTGTTCACCCATTTTGCTCTATTTTGAATAGGATGTCCTCTGTGACGTCCGTGTTTAGCCGTGTTGAAATGGACTGGGTGTCTTCTTCTACTTCTACCAGAATGCGGTCACCATCAATTCGTTGATTATTCTGCCACTTTTTGGATGTCTTTTTTTTTCTTCGTTTTTTCCATTAATTTGACTTGTTTAACATTGCATTATCAACACAATATGTATATGTTATCTGGATGTGAATTGATTGATACCGAAAATATCAGCCTGCCGAGCCAGAATATGAAGTTTGTTGGCGAGTGAGCGAAGCGAAAGAGTCACAAACTTCATATTCTGTCGAGCAGGCTGATATTTTTCAGTATCAATTATATTCACATTCAGATGACATGCTTAAATCAACCATAAACACGAATACATCTATATTTGTATTTTTCGCGGGAAAAATTACATGATTCAAAATATTCAAAATACGCTTCCCCAAAACCGTAGTTCATAAGTAGTTTGCAAAATATACCATTCATTTTCACAGGTTTATATAAATGTTAAGATTGTTGGATTTTCCCTTTAATGGGGATATTCATTTTTTTTTATTACAAACATCAAAGTCACCCATTTTCATTAAAGGTTTTGCTTACCAATGCCGTTCCGGTTTAGAAAATATGAAGGTCACAACCTCCTTTATGGCGTAAAAAATTATGACGTCTGAGGAGAGGTTATCAAGAATTGTGTAAAGTACATTTTTGTAGGACGATGTTTGTTGATATTTCTAACACGACAGTTCTTAATTTGATATATGTTTTAAAAAAATACTGTTAACTAACTAATGGTGTAGATGAATTTTATTTATTTTTGCCATCTTCACAGGAATTATCGTTTAAATGTTAGGAGAATTTGGTGATAACTCCTGCTGACTGTTGATAAGTCCTGCTCAGCTCACGAGGACTTTGATACGAGTTTTGCTTATGGAGCCAGCAGGTAGATATAGCCGGAGGGAAGGATGATAATATATAATATCATGTTTACTTTCTATATGAAATATAATGAACAACCAAAAAATACCACACTGTCGGTAGAGTTCCAAAATCTGAAAGACAAATCATAGAAACATGCAAAATCGATATCCCTAACACACACATGGCTGCTCCCCCTAACACCCACATGGCTGCTCTCCCTATATAACACACACATGGCTGCTCCCCCTTACACCCACATTGCTGCTCTCCTTAACACACACATGGCTGCTTCTTCTAACACACACATGGCTGCTTCTTCTAACACACACATGGCTGCTTCTTCTAACACACACATGGCTGCTCCCCCTAACACACACATGACTGCTTCCCCTAACACACATGGTTGCTTCCTCTAACACACACATGGCTGCTCCCCTAACACACACATTGCTTCTCCCCCTAACAAACACATGGCTGCTCCCCCTTACACACACATCGTTGCTCCCTCTAACACACACATGGCTGCTCCCTCTAACACACACATGGTTGCTCCCCCCATCACACATATGGCTGCTCCCGCTAACACACACATGGCTGCTCTCCCTAACACACACATGGCTGCTCCCCTAATACACACATGGATGCTCCCCCTAAAACACACATGGCTGCTCTCTAACACACACATGGCTGCTCCCCTAACACACACATGGCTTCTCCCCCTAACACACACATGACTGCTCCCCCTTACACACACATGGATCCTCCCTCTAACACACACATGGCTGCTCCCTCTAACACACACATGGTTGCTCCCCCTAACACACATATGGCTGCTCCCGCTAACACACACATGGCTGCTCTCCCTAACACACACATGGCTGCTCCCCTAACACACACATGGATTCTCCCCTAGCACACACATGGCTGCTCCCCCTTACACACACATGGTTGCTCCCTCTAACACACACCTGGCTGCTCCTCCATCACACACATGGCTCCTCCCGCTAACACACACATGGCTGCTCTCCTAGCACACATGGCTGCTCCCCATAACACACACATGGCTGCTACACCCTAACGCACACATGGCTGCCCCCCTAACCCACACATGGCTGCTTCCTCTAACACACATGGCTGCTCCCCCTAACACACACATGGCTGTTCCCCCTAACACACACATGGCTCCCCCTAACACACACATGGCTGCTTCCTCTAACACACACATGGCTGCTCCCCTTAACACACACATGGCTGCTCACTCTAACACACACATGGTTGCTTCCCCTAACACACACATGCCTACTCCCCCTAACACACACATGGCTGCTCCCCCTAAAACACAGATGGCTTCTCCCCCTAACACACATATACATGGCTGCTCCTCCTAGCACATATACATGACTGCTTCCCCTAACACACACATGGGTGCTCCCCTTAACACACACATGGCTGCTCCCGCTAACACACACATGGCTGCTCCCCCTAACACACACATGGCTGCTCCCTCTAACACACACATGACTGCTCCCCCTAACACACACATGGCTGCTCCCCCTAACACACACATGGCTGCTCCCCCTAACACACACATGGCTGCTCCCCCTAACACACACATGGCTTCTTCCTCTAACACACATGGCTGCTTCGTCTAACACACACATGGCTGCTCCCCTAACACACACATGGCTTCTCCCCCTAACACACACATGGTTGCTCCCCCTTACACACACATGGCTGCTCCCCTTAACACACACATGGCTGCTCCCTCTAACACACACATGGCTGCTCCCCCTTAACACACACATGCCTGCTCCCCCTAACACACACATGCCTGCTCCCCCTAAAACACTGATGGCTTTTCCCGCTAACACACATATACATGGCTGCTCCCCCTAGTACATATACATGACTGCTTCCCCTAACACACACATGGCTGCTCCCCTTAACACACACATGGCTGCTCCCCCTGACACACACATGGCTGCTCCCCCTAACACACACATGGCTGCTCCCTCTAACATACACATGACTGCTCCTCCTAACACACATGGCTGCTCCCCCTAACACACACATGTCTGTCCCCTAACACACACATGGCTGCTCCCTCTAACACACACATGGCTGCTTCCTCTAACACATACATGGCTGCTCCCCTTAACACACACATGGCTGCTCCCTCTAACACACACATGGCTGCACCCCCTAACACATACATGCCTGCTCCCCCTAACACACACACATGGCTGCTCCCCCTAAAACACAGATGGCTTCTCCCCCTAACACACATATACATGGCTGCTCCTCCTAGCACATATACATGACTGCTCCCCCTAACACACACATGGCTGCTCCCCCTAACACACATATACATGGCTGCTCCCCCTAACACACATATACATGGCTGCTCCCCCTAACACACATATACATGGCTACTCCCCCTAGCACACATATACATGGCTGCTGACTCTCCTGAGTATACAGAGGCAAAATCGATACCCATAGCACACATATACATGGCTGCTTACTCTCCTGAGTATACAGAGGCAAAATCGATACAATAACACACACATGCATGGCTGCTCACTCTCCTGAGTATACAGAGGCAAAATCGATACCCCTAACACACATATACATGGCTGCTCACTCTCCTGAGTATACAGAGGCAAAATCGATACACCTAACACACATATACATGGCTGCTCACTCTCCTCAGTATACAGGGGCAAAATCGATACACCTAACACACATGAGTGCTCCCCCTAACACACACATGGCTGCTCCCCCTAGCACACACATGGCTGCTCCCCCTAACACACATATACATGGCTGCTCCCCCTAACACACATATACATGGCTGCTCCTCCTAGCACATATACATGACTGCTTCCCCTAACACACACATGGCTGCTCCCCTTAACACACATATGACTGCTCCCTCTAACACACACATGGATGCTCCCCCTAACACACACATGGCTGCTCCCCCTAACACGCATATACATGGCTGCTCCCCCTAACACACATATACATGGCTACTCCCCCTAACACACATATACATGGCTGCTGACTCTCCTGAGTATACAGAGGAAAAATCGATACCCATAGCACACATATACATGGCTGCTTACTCTCCTGAGTATACAGAGGCAAAATCGATACGCCTAGCACACATATACATGGCTGCTTACTCTCCTGAGTATACAGAGGCAAAATCGTTACACCTAACACACATATACATGGCTGCTCACTCTCCTGAGTATACAGAGGCAAAATCGATACCCCTAGCACACATATACATGACTGCTCACTCTCCTGAGTATACAGAGGCAAAATCGATACTCCTAACACACACATACATGGCTGCTCACTCTCCTGAGTATACAGAGGCAAAATCGATACACCTAGCACACATATACATGGCTGCTCACTCTCCTGAGTATACAGAGGCAAAATCGATACACCTAGCACACATATACATGGCTGCTCACTCTCCTGAGTATACAGAGGCAAAATCGATACACCTAACACACATATACATGGCTGCTCACTCTCCTGAGTATACAGGGGCAAAATCGATGCCCCTAACACACATATGCATGGTTGCTTACTCTCCTGAGTATACAGAGGCAAAATCGATACACCTAACACACATATACATGGCTGCTCACTCTCCTGAGTATACAGGGGCAAAATCGATACCCCTAACACACATATGCATGGCTGCTTACTCTCCTGAGTATACAGAGGCAAAATCGATACACCTAACACACATATAGATGGCTGCTCACTCTCCTGAGTATACAGGGGTAAAATCGATACACCTAACACACATATGCATGGCTGCTTACTCTCCTGAATATACAGAGGCAAAATCGATACGCCTAGCACACATATACATGGCTACTCACTCTCCTGAGTATACAGAGGCAAAATCGATACACCTAACACACATATGCATGGCTGCTTACTCTCCTGAATATACAGAGGCAAAATCGATACGCCTAGCACACATATACATGGCTACTCACTCTCCTGAG
>MJUT01012373.1:0-13962 GCA_002080005.1 Gigantidas platifrons | reverse complement strand
ACCTAACACACATATACATGGCTGCTCTCTCTCCTGAGTATCCAGAGGCAAAATCGATACACCTAACACACATATACATGGCTGCTTACTCTCCTGAGTATACAGAGGCAAAATCGATAACCATAACACACATATACATGGCTGCTCTCTCTCCTGAGTATACAGAGGCAAAATCGATACCCCTAACACACATATACATGGCTGCTCTCTCTCCTGGGTATACAGGGGCAAAATCGATATACCTAACACACATATACATGGCTGCTCTCTCTCCTGAGTATACAGAGGCAAAATCGATACACCTAACACACATATACATGGCTGCTCTCTCTTCTGAGTATACAGAGGCAAAATCGACACACCTAACACACATATACATGGCTGCTCACTCTCCTGAGTATACAGAGGCAAAATCGATACACCTAACACACATATACATGGCTGCTCATTTACCTGGCTTGGTACATGCACTTCAATAACATTTGGCAGAGCTAAACTATGATTGTATGCCTGTCCAGAGACAACACTGAAATAGATGCTTTATTCACTATTTATATTTTCTTATTATTACATAGGAATCCTATAGAAGTCTTGCAGCATGGACAGTATTCCATTGAAAGTGACATATATAGGTTAGCTATGTCAATATACGAGTTTTATAGAGCTTTTGATATACACAGTATGGATCCAATGGCCAACCAGCTTCACTGTACACCATTTTGTAATATAGAAAATGATGAGGTAATTCATACCTGTATCTCCTTTTGTCTGCAAAATATAAAATTCATCATAAATAACCGTTAGAGAATACCGAAGGGGCAATCAATAAAGGGAATAATCCAGAGAAACTGGCACCATATGATACACAAGACGAAGAAAAACAAACCAAAGACACAACTCAGTAGATGTTGGACAAACAAACACATATAACGTAAATAAGACATGCGCCCTCCTACAAACAACTGGAGGTAAAGACGAACCTAACATCATGTTTATGCGGAATCGTAATAAATTCATAATCTTTTGACAACTTAAATTTCATTGAATATGTGATTAAAGTGACTTGAAGGATTCCAATATATGGAAAATTAACACAAAATATGGTATATATTGACTCACTTGTGGACCGTACCTCCCTTACATGTAGAGGCAACAAATGTCCCCTCTTTTACTGGACCTACCTTTGCATTGTTATTGATGAGTGACTGATATAGTAAAGGTAAAGCATATTGGAATGACGGAAATCGTAAACCAGGCCTGGATTTCTCCAAACAAACTTAAGTCAAAACTCAGACTTAAGTTTGAGATTTTACTCAAATTTGAGAAATCTCAAAATATGCATTTCTCGAAAAAAAACTTACCACAAATTTAAACTCAACTTGAGAAAAAACTTAAGTCACCTCCCCACCAAACTTAAGTCAAAGAATAAAAACTCAAATATGGTCGTCAACAACAGACGACAACGACACCGTCGACGGTATAGGCAAAGAGTTGCCCACAATAGGCTTGTAGACCGAGAGAACCCTCTAGAAATGATGCCGGAAACGGAAATTTTCAAAAGATTTAGGTGGCGGTTTTAAACTATTTCAAAACCCATTTACAAAATTATACATGTTTCTTTGCATTTCTCTGTAAAATTTGATTATTAACGTCAATGAACTTTTTTAAGCTTCTAGATGTTTTATACAATGGAGTTATTCCACCCAGACCACAGTTTTGTCCAGATTGGTTGTATGGCATTCTGACCAAGTGCTGGGACCGTGATAGAACTCAACGACCATCGGCTCTTTGGTTAAAAGATATCATCTCTCGTCAGTTTATGTAAGTTTCATTTCAATAATTTTGGGATCGATGTTGAAGAAGTCTATGTGATTAGCGATGCATGTTCCACGTGTGTGGTTATAACTGTGTATAGCTATAATATGTGGTATTATAAATATAAAACGAAATGGTATCCCAAAATTTGGCTACAATAGGGATTTTTTAAGGTTAGCATAATTTTGCAATACAAAATAATCAAAAACATTAGAACTTTTGACAGTATAAGTTTCTAATTTTTTAACGAGATCGTTTTGTTTGATTGCGCATTTTCATTACTAATTCGAATTCATACTGTTATATATATTTTTAACTGGGTCCATAAAACTATTTTTACTCCAACACTGTTTTTAAATCGAAGTGCATGCATCAAGCCAGATATGTGAGAGATCGTGCATTTGTGTGTTAGAACAAAGGGAAATTGCCATTATTGTTAAAAGAAAAATATGTATTTTTCTGTCATTATCAAATTTCTCTATTACCGACTGTTTACATCGAGTCCCGATTTTCGGAGTATTACTTGTCGCACGGCACAAATTGCAATTGTCTGTGAAACTATCGTCAATCGTAACACTGATTGTACGACCTGTTTTGTGAAACGATGGCCCTCGGGCTTTGGCGGAGTTCGTATCTTTTGAGCTTTTATTCTTTTGTTTTGTTCATTTTCATGTCTGTAATCATAACCATTTATATATAAATTAATTTTAGAGTCACATGTCATTTTATACGTGTTTTAATTGGCTTTAAAAGTTGAGGTTATTTGTATATAATTTAATTTGATGTGAATACTGCAATCCGATTTGCTGATCCGCCTGGAGCAACATTGGTTATACTCGATAACCTAGGTTGGTATTGTGACGTCACCAACGTGTTCATCTGCTAACGACAAATTCAAATAGTCACATGAAATAATCGAAATTAAAATCGAGGAATCATTAAATTTTGTTGTAAAAATTAAATTATAAGGAATATTTGAAATTGTTGAACAGGTTATACTTGCATAACCTGGTTTGGGTCAGTTTACGCTTTTCATGAACCGCTTCGCGATTTATTAAGCCTAAACTGACTCAACCCAGGTTATAGCATATTATAACCTGTTCAACAATTTCAAATATTCCTTAAATGTACTGACTCTGAAAATAGACGTCGTTCTCAAGGCGTCCCGTGCCGTTGTCATTAAGTGATTTTCTTTAAATGAGGCACCTTTGGGGTTATTTAAATTTATTTCCGATTATTTACTTTATTTTGAAAAAATGAATATAGTTTTCAATATCATAACAAAACAAGTTTGAATTATTTATAAGGATTGATCGAAATTATGTGTTCGGTTCATTCGAAATAACCTCATTTAGGTTGTACACACATATGCGTAACCCGCTAGTGTACAACATGATTGAAATTGCGATCAATCCTTAGTTATATTACCAAATGAAGTATATCGGTGGCAATTTCAAACAAATGCCTTTCGTATTCAATGGCATATAAAACTAATATGTATTTAAAAGGATTACTATGCCATTTTGTATTACTTCAACTTCATAACCAATTATTTGACAGAGTAATTTTATCATTATAGATATCCAATTTCTAATGTCCACATACATTGTTTGACAAACAATTGGAGACAGACGTGACAGACATAGAAACTCCTCGACCAGAAGTACCCACCCGTGTAAAGACTCATAGTATACCATGTGGTTCGTCGTCGTCTTTAGATGATTGTCCTAAGGTTAATAATCAGAAGTACCCACCCGTGTAAAGACTCATAGTATGTCACGTGGTTCGTCGTCGTCTTTAGATGATTGTCCTAAGGTTAATAACCAGAAGTACCCACCCGTGTAAAGACTCATAGTATGCCACGTGGTTCGTCGTCGTCTTTAGATGATTGTCCTAAGGTTAATAATCAGAAGTACCCACCCGTGTAAAGACTCATAGTATACCACGTGGTTCGTCGTCGTCTTTAGATGATTGTCCTAAGGTTAATAACCAGAAGTACCCACCCGTGTAAAGACTCATAGTATGTCACGTGGTTCCTCGTCGTCTTTATATGATTGTCCTAAGGTTAATAACCAGAAGTACCCACCCGTGTAAAGACTCATAGTATGCCACGTGGTTCGTCGTCGTCTTTAGATGATTGTTTTAAGGGTAATAACCAGAAGTACCCACCCGTGTAAAGACTCATAGTATGTCACGTGGTTCGTCGTCGTCTTTAGATGATTGTCTTAAGGGTAATAACCAGAAGTACCCACCCGTGTAAAGACTCATAGTATGCCACGTGGTTCGTCGTCGTCTTTAGATGATTGTCCTATAGTATACCACGTGGTTCGTCGTCGTCTTTAGATGATTGTCCTATAGTATACCACGTGGTTCGTCGTCGTCTTTAGATGATTGTCCTATAGTATACCACGTGGTTCGTCGTCGTCTTTAGATGATTGTCTTGTATACCACGTGGTTCGTCGTCGTCTTTAGATGATTGTCCTATAGTATACCACGTGGTTCGTCGTCGTCTTTAGATGATTTTGTCTTAAGGTTAATAATCAGATGCAAAGTGAAGAAACTTCTGATTTTGTTGATGAGAGAAAAACTAACACACAAACGAAATATGGGGAACAAGAGAACAAAATGAGATATCGTCATCTGAGTGATCCTAATTTTAACCCCTTTCGTTTAAATCCGTTTGTAAAAAGGGAAAACAGTTTGGGAAGTATATCAACAAATGATACCGAATTAAATAACACTCCAAATTATGAAAAATCTCTCACTAAGTCACAGGATAACACACATTCCAGGCAGAACTATTTTTTACAGAGTAGTGATATGATTGATTCGCCATCTAATACGGTACATTCGGTTAGAAAGGACGATTTTGAATTAGACAGAAATATTAACCAAAGTGACCAAAAAGTTCCGCATTTTAAAAACTTTGTGGAAGAATTACAATACAAAATATCCCACAGCCTAGCAAATGTACATAGAGTAGAAGAATGTGAAAATGATCTGCAACATGATGACAATTCTGAATGTAGCACCAGTAATAGTTGTTATATGTATATATACCCTGTACATCACGTGTGACAATTCTGAATGTAGTACCAGTAATAGTTGTTATATGTATATATACCCTGTACATCACGTGTGACAATTCTGAATGTAGCACCAGTAATAGTTGTTATATGTATATATACCCTGTACATCACGTGTGACAATTCTGAATGTAGTACCAGTAATAGTTGTTATATGTATATATACCCTGTACATCACGTGTGACAATTCTGAATGTAGCACCAGTAATAGTTGTTATATGTATATATACACTGTACATCACGTGTGACAATTCTGAATGTAACACCAATAATAGTTATTATATGTATATATACCCTGTACATCACGTGTGACAATTCTGAATGTAGTACCAGTAATAGTTGTTATATGTATATATACCCGGTACATCACGTGTGACAATTCTGAATGTAGCACCAGTAATAGTTGTTATATGTATATATATCCTGTACATCACGTGTAAAACTACAACATGATGACAATTCTGAATGTAGTACCAGTAATAGTTGTTATATGTATATATACCCGGTACATCACGTGTAAAACTACAGCATAGAAAATCACGTGTTAAATTCAAATATACACGTGTATATATTAATATCTATAGAGAGATTTGTTTTATAGTAATCTACATTGAACGACTACCAGTGCGGTAGTATCTGACATTGTTCATCAGATGGAGTTGGTCATCTTGGATCAACGATTGACAGCAAAATTACTATTTTGGCAGAGGTTTACATTTGTATTATTTATGGAATAATTCGGTTAAGTTGTGTAATAGTTCTGCTAAGTTTATTTATTTCCCGTGTGATTTCATATCAATCTATGTTCTGTGGTGACTCTGAAAACGATTCTTGTCTTTGTTCAATCTTACAGGAAGGGATAATGAAAGACGATGAATTCTTTCTTCTTTACATTTCTAGCCGTCCTTCACTACTGAAAATTATTGGACGAGCGCCGTATTCAATTTAGCTTTACATAAAGTTATAACATATATATATAATAAACAATGAATCAAAGGTTAAAACTATACATGTATACATTTGATAACCACTTTGAGATATTATGGTGTGAAAATTGGAATCAAGGCAGATACTGGGATCATGCTCTTGAAATCGTCCACTGTGTCTGCAGTGGTAAATGTTGTAGGCAGTTGATTCCAAATTGTGATAGGCCTGAGGAAGAATGAGTATTTGTAGTGGTCAGTCTTTTGATGTCTTTTGATGTGCCTGAATGAATTTAGATTTGTGTGTCTGGTTCTGGTGTCAACTGGAATTAATAGGTTTGAATATGGTATGGCAACTAAGTGGTGTATGACTTTATAAAAGAATATGAGTCTGTACCTTATGCGGCGCACCTCAAGTGGGGCCCAATTTAAGTCAGACATCATATCTGTTACAGAACTTGTATTGTGGTACCTGTTACTGACATAGCGGGACGCTCTCCGTTGAATTTTTTCATTTTGAAGTTTTTGCTGTTGTGTGTGTGGGTCCCAGAATTCGTGTTCCGTAATTGTCGCAAGGTTGGCTTACGTGTGTCTTTTTTAGTAATAGATGCATTTTCATTACTATTTATACATCATGCCAAGTCAAACATCTGTATGCCTGTCTTCAAGACTGGTCAAGTGTTGCAACATGTCGCCAACGCTAGATGTGGTTCGCTGTCTCTTGGTAACGAATCTTCTATAGTTATTACATAGGTTTGTTAATAGAATCATAAACACATTAAAGAAAGTACATATCCTAAGGGTAACTCGGCTTAAGTATGGTTAACATTGGCCCAGTGGAGTCCGAGGAGAGCATATGCATCTTCAAAAAGTCTTATTTCTTTTGTTTGTACGGTAATAAATTGTTGTGTTGTATTCAGTACTCTATTTGCTATTTTTATTAAATATATATAGTTTATTCAACAATGCTTATTACAATTTATCTTCAAAGTCCAAGCTCCTTTGAAGTTATCCTGTGAAGCCACCATTTATTATCCAGGGAATAATCAGCGTTTATATACGTTGCTATTATTTGTCATTCCTTAACGAGGGACGTGGGTTCCATCGATGTCACTATAGTATCAATAATATTTTCCAAATCTTTAGAATTTTATTCCTATGGATAATTCTTGTAATTATAGACTTCTGGTTACAACTTCCCCTTGTATTTGGTGTGTTGTTGGTGTTTATCATTAGAAGAGTTTGAAGATACCAAAGGCGCAATCAGAATCCGTATATCGAAGGAAGAAGGACAGACAATACAATGGTAAAGAGAACTAGAAGCTCCGTGGGCTGAGCCTATGTCGCTCACCTTTCATTCTGCTTTGAGGAAACTTAATACAAAACCTTCCATTGTGTTTCCACCATATTTCGGTTCATTTTGGCAAAGCAGTTTCAGAGAATTTGAACTTGAATTTGAATTTTGGTGATTAACGCCACATTCAGCAATATTTCAGCTATATCATGGCGACCAGTTTTAGTGGTGGAGGAAGCCGGAGTACCCGGAGAGAACCACTGACCCTGGGCAAGCAACTGGTAAACGTTATCACTTGCGGCTGTTAGTCGAGTGCACCCTTTTTGTAATTTACAAAGCTGGGCGCAAACCCACGCCGTATTGGTGATAGGCTTGAATGAGTTGTTAGATCCAATGCCCTAACTCATTGAGCCACCCAGGCCCCAGTTTCAGAGATTTTTAGAAATCGACCAATCTAAGACAAGAATTGCCTATGGCAGCCATGTTTGTTAATGGACCAAATCGAAATGAGCAATCTCTATAGAAAACCTTCCATAGATGCTTCCTACCAAGTTTGATATCATTTGGCCAAGCGCTTCCTACCAAGTTTCAGTTGATTTGGCTAAGCGGTTTCAGAGGAGAAAAATCGAGAAAGCATCAGAGATGCAACAGCTGAGTTGCAAGTCAAAATCATTTGGTCTTGTTTTATAAATAAGTAAGAAAGTCAATTCGGCCATAAAAAAAACTTCCGGTAGGGGATGGGGATGACCACCGGGCTTCAATTCTTGGGGAATTTAATTTGTCTATTCACCCTGATCATAAATATACATGGTTTAGTGGTGGTGATCTCAACCATTACATAGTTCACTTCAGGTAGGGGATGGTGTATGACTCCTCGGGGCCTGAGCTATAAGGCATTTAATTTGCCTAGTCACCCTGATCATGAAAAAATATGGTTTAGGGGTGGGGATCTCAACCATTAAAAAGTTCACTTCAGGTAGGGGGTGAGGTATGACCCCGGGACCTGAGCTATAATGCATTTAATTTGTCTAGTCACTCTGATCATAATTATATATGGTTTAGGGTGGGGATCTCGGTCACATTTTTCTATAGATTTCCCTGTGGGGTGGGGATGAGCCCCGGGGATAAAAAATGTTGAATGCACAACTTCACATTGGCATCTCCACTCATACCAAATATTAAGTTTCTATCTTTTGTAGTTTCAGAGAAATGTGTAATTCTCAAAATATGTACTTTTTCTATAACAAGTTTCGTTTCATTTGGCCAAACGGTTACAGAAGAGAAGAATTTTACAAAGCATACAATCATAAACATGAATTGCCTGTGGCGGCCATGTTTGTTAATGGATCGTGACGAAACGAACAATCTTTATAGAGGACCTTCAATAGATGCATGCTTCCTACCAAGTTTCAGTTCATTTGGCCCAATGGTTTCAGAGGAGAAGTTTTTAAAAATAGGCCAATCAGAAAAAGGAATTGCCTGTGGCGGCCATGTTTGTAAATGGATCGGGACGAAATTAGTAATCCTTATAGAGGACCTTCCATAGATGCTTCCTACCAAGTTTCAGTTCATTTGGCTGAAGGGTTTCAGAGGAGAAGAGTAAAATGTGAAAAGTTAATGGACGACAGATGCCAAGTGATGGCAAAAACTCGCATTGTCTTTGGCAAGATGAGCTTAAAAGGACAAAAGGACAAACAACGATCTACAAAACACAACACTTAAAACAAAAGATCGAGCAACACGAACCGGGGATGAACACACGTTCTCCTGAATGGTAAGCAGTTCCTGCTCTGCTAGTTGCGCCCGTCGTGTTACTCTAGTTACAAATCCCCAATGGTTACCCTCACTTGGTAATCCCGGTCCGGGGAATAGCTATTGTACCGCTGCCGGGTAAAATCTCTCAGCACGAATTTCACCCTTGGGATGGAATGTAAAGAAACCACACATTATCACAAAAATGAGTGAGTGGGTGATTGTTGTTTAACGCCAATTCAGCAATTTTTCAGCTATATCATAGCGAGAACAAGTTAATGAGATGATGATGATGATGAGGTCCGCTTTGTTCTAGACCAAAGCGCTGAGTTGGATTTTTATAGTGCTAGCTCACGTAAACAACAGTCCACGGGTAGACATGTCGCTCCACTCGGACACATTATTCTGATTCCGAGTCAACCAGTCTTTGCTCTTTTTCCTTAATGCTGCGTTCTTAGCGGAGAAGCAACAAATACCAATTTTATAGTCTTTGATATGACCCGACCGTGACTCGAACCCACGATCTACCGCACTCGAGGTGGGCACGCTAACCATTATGCTACACAAATGAATGACAACATAAACATGAATTGAAGTTTTATTATGTCAACATAAATTATTTATTAAAATAAATTGTGTTCTCTATAATGCACTAAATCTATGGTGCCATAAATGTTGCGGCCCCAGTAAATACTTGGCATGGGGGAACATATGATTGTCTACATATTACATACAAAATATATCATTAATGAATCATTTATACACTTCGCTGTTGTATGAGCCACAAAAGCCAACCCACTCCAACCCATATTGGTGACTTTATAAGAATGATTATGTGATGCAGAAAAAAATTATGACAACAATAAAACATGAGAATTATGCATATATAGAAACTGACGAATAATCAGCCTGATTTACACCAATAGGACAATACCATTTTACTAAGTAGACACATTTTTCCATCGGAACGAATGACAATATTTTTGTAATAGAAGAGAAATATAATAATTTCATGAGAAATAGCAATTAAATATTCCTTTATACTTTTGTTCCATATAATGCCCACTATATTATATTATTTATAGCTAATTATAGCAGAAAAAGCATGACCACATTATATATAGATTCTCCTTCAGTTGCCCGTGGGTTATGATATTTCTCCACTCAAGAGAGTTAAATTAAAATTTTTAATTTAACTCTCGAGAGTGGAGAAATACAAATGTATCGTAACCCACATGGGCAACTGAAGGAGAATTTGTTTCTCCAATTATTTAACACGAACTTTATTTCAAAATCCTTCTAAATTACCAATTTGACAATATGCGAGGAAAGGCACGAGACATTTTAATCCTCTAGAGGATTACAGATTTTTCCACCACTGGTTCAGCGGGGATAAAAACGCCGTAATAATGGGAGAAAAATATATACACACCGGTATAACAAGGAAATTACGGACATATAGTTTGACAATTCGATAAGCCAAGTGGACATTAAATTGTTAACTGTGAGCATTGAAATAAATGATGTAATATGAACGTAGAGATCTAATTTAGTGGGCAGGATGCATTTCTGGAACCGATTTTGTTTAGAATTCATTGTACTGAAGGTTGCAGATTGACACCAGACATATATCCTGACATTAACATATCTCTGTCTATGTTATTTAGTGGCTTACATTTTTTTTGTTTTATTTACGGCTCAGCGAATCCTAAACTAGAAGCATTGATCGCTGTACCTATTCTAAATAATAAAAACAATATAAGTTCTATAAAATAATGTAAAGAGTTCATACCTATGTAAATATTGCCTTTGAAAAAAATGCTTGGATTTAGCAAAAGTTGATGATACAAGTCAAACATTCATATGTTGTTAAAGGACCAGAGAAATGTTTGCATGTAAGCTAGCTACAGGTCATAAATGTTGATTTTATATGGTTGATGATATCAACATCATCATTTGTTTATTATTTCTGTTATTCCTAAATAAAGTAATATATTGAGCTCTTTAGACCTTCAGATATGTTCTTTTCTAATTTTAATGTTATGTCCAGTTGTATTACTTTTGATGTTTTGTCATTATTTCAGTAGTAAGTTATATGAGTCTATACAACAATGAATCACTTGGCAATGATGTCTGATTTTACAGAGATAGTATTTTATTTTGAACGATATGTTGTTATCAAGTAAGATACACTTTCTCACTATTATCACATAAATCATTATCTTTACAAGACTATTTTTTTTATTATTTATGCAACAGCTAAATGTTTCGACAAGATATGCATTTTGTTGGGTTTTATTGTATATGCTCTACATATAAATCCAATTAAAGCTAGATTGAATACAATTTAGTGGACAGCAAGATCTTCAGCACATATAATGGGAACCTTTTTTCCTCATGACACACGACAAATCCAATGCTACACAATGCATTGTTAGCAGAGATATTAATTCTGAGAAAAACCACCGATCCTGATAGAAAACTGATGTTCAAATGAAATTATCAATAACTCTTCTCCAAACATTACACATTTATACCCGTTCTTGTCTCCCTTGTTAGACGGACGTAATGGGAAACGTAGAGAACCTTTGACATAAGGTAACTAAGATGTCGTAGGATGGTTCTGTTTATTACGTTAGAGAACTTTTGACATAAGGTAACTAAGATGTCGTAGGATGGTTCTGTTTATTCCTTTAGAGAACCTTTGACATAAGGTAACTAAGATGTCGTAGGATGGCTCTGTTGATTCCTTTAGAGAACCTTTGACATAAGGTAACTAAGATTCCTTTAGTGTTTTATTTGTTACGTTCCGTTGTGCTTAGACATGAAAAATATCTTATTTACATTAATATATTAAAATATATTACTTTGAAATATTCACTTTGCTAAACAGCATAAACACATGTCAAATAATCGTCATTCTCAGTAGATGGTGGAGAGCAAATCTCAGTAGATGGTGGAGAGAACAAGCTATCATTGCTTGTAGACTCAAAGTCCTGATAATGTTCTATCCCTTCGTGGCTATCTGGGGAGTGTGTTGGTCTAATAGGAGCATCATGTACAATTTGGGACATCCTATTTGAACTAAGCTGCAAAACACGTCTGGGGGGTAATTGTTCGTCATGGTCAAGTGAACTCGATTGAGCATGTGGTAAAGTTATGAAATAAGTGCTGCTTGTCTGTGAAATATTGCCACTACTATTATCATCATCATTCATCGGCTCTGTCTCTTTGTTTGCAATGGTCGCCTTGGTTATATCATGATGTGGCCATGACCTATGTTTTGCATTGTTTGGCTGTTTTTGTGACTTATCACTACTTCCATCGGTCAAAGGAGCTCCTACGTGAATATTGGTTCCTGTAATTTCATTTTCACTAGTTGACGTAAGTGTATGTGTTTCATTGTTTTCCAGATCTCTGTGTTCATGCTCATTTTGTTTGTTATTCAATGAGCAATAACTACTGCTGGCTGGAGACGAATTGTAATAATTGTCGTCTTCCAACCGTTCAGTATTCTGATACCGTCTATTGTTCATCCTGACTGCATTGCCAGTTTGTTTTGACTGTGCGTCTGTGTAATGATCTCTATTGTCACTTCCGGACGACATACTGTTTACACATATGAATCCAGAATAAGAGGAATCTGATGAATTTGAACTCCTTTGGTGTCTAGAACAACTAATATCAGAATCTGTATCACAATTTGCACATTTGAATGGTATATTTGTGATTGAAGAATGGTATGGTAATGAACTGATGTCACCTTTAAAATCTGTGAGTGTTTTGAATGGGTTTCCTTCTGTAGGGATTCCAACTGAAGGACATTCCGCAGTTTTTTCAATTTCTTTATGAACAGTATCATCTCGGATTACATACTGTTCAAGATCATCATAGTCTTCAAGATCATTATGGTTTTCAAGATCATCATAGTATTCTTTTGGATCAGTCTCAGTTTCATAATTCATTGATCTGAAATATAGAGAACAAATGTGAATGTGTTTTAAGAAGAGTTTGAAGATACCAATTGGGTAATCAGAATCCATAAATCGGAGAATTACAGAAAACACAATAGCTAAAAGAAAAAGGACAAAAGGACAAACAAATATCTAAAAAAAACATTACACATAAAACTAAAGATCGAGTAACACGAAATGCCATATATGGCACAGACATATTTTAATACAAATACAAACTGTCCAATAAATCTACGAGTTTAAAATCTAGGTTGTTAATTTACATATCATACAGTTATCTTTTCCCTGCCATTATTGTCGTTTGTCTTGTAGTTGTCCGAGGTAAGTGTAACAATCATTTTTTTTTACAAAATATTTGTCAGGGGCCGCCATGTCCATGATCGTCTGGTAGTTGGTAGTTGGATAAATATTTCATACTTTTGTATGGGTGAAAACAATTACTTTTCTATTGTAAATTTTATGATTGTATTATGTATTGTATTTGATTTATGAGGACCTCAAGTTACATTAGTGAAAACTAATTGAGTATACCCTCTTTAAATAAAGGATATTATTATTATTATTATTACCTATGCAATCAGTGCCTATCGCCACTGACGTTGTTAGTTCGAATCTTGATCATGGCGAGGTGTACAACATTATGTGATAAAGTCTTTCAATGACTTGCGACAGGTTGGTGGTTTTCTCCCGGTCCTCCGGTTTCATCCACCAATAAAACTGACCACCACGATATAACTGAAATATTGTTGAAAGTGGCGTGAAACACCATCAAACAAACCATATCGTTCTCCATCTTATGAAAACAATTATACAATAGAAACATTTTTTCTCTCCTGATCTGTGTGTTATTGTTAATGCCAAGAACATGCTTAATTTTGCCTTCAGGGTATGTCATTATTTCCTGTCTTTATGTTTATGTGTTAATGGTAACCAGTTAAAGCCTTCAGCGTATGTCATTATTTCCTGTCTTTATGTTTATGTGTTAATGGTAACCAGTTAAAGCCTTCAGGATATGTCATTATTTCCTGTCTTTATGTTTATGTGTTAATGGTAACCAGTTAAAGCCTTCAGCATATGTCATTATTTCCTGTCTTTATGTTTATGTGTTAATGGTAACC
>MJUT01012370.1:303434-322523 GCA_002080005.1 Gigantidas platifrons | reverse complement strand
CAATCAATCAATCAATCAATCTTAAAGAATATATATATCTTTTATTCTCAATAAACCATCATAATTTGACAAGGTATAGAGAAATACATATGTACAATATATACAATATACAATAACATGTTATACTAAGTAAGTAAGTAATGAAAAATCGTACAGAGATGAACAATTCAGTAGGTTAAGCCGGAGTACATACAGTTTTATTTATGTGATTAATGAATTTGCTTAGTTTGATCAATTCTGATTTCTTTTTGGAAGAGAACAGTAATTTATATTTTAAAACATTTGGCCTACTGTAGTAATACTTTGGTATATACATATTTCGATATTGTTCAAAGAATGGGCAATCTAAAATATAGTGAAATTCATCACCGAGTTCATTTTTATTACAGTGCGTACAAATTCTGTTATTTCTATTAGTAGTATTCCATCTTCCAATTTCAATTGGTAATTTATGATTTCCTGTTCTAAATCTGCATAACTCAACTACATTTTTGTTATCTAAAATATCAAAGTATACTTCCATGCCAAAATAATCTTTAAACAATCTGTAATTTATAGCCTTTGATGCATCATCTAATAAAGAATGCCAATATTGTTCAAACTGATCTTGTAGATTTCTAATAATTGTAAGTCGAAGCCAGTTTGGGTCAACAAAGGTTTGTGTGTTCCATATATATGCGAAGCCACATTCATTTAGAATTTTTTTAACATTATCAAGCCACGTAAAATGTTCCATGCTTTTGATTGACATATAATAACATAAATTATAAATTATTTTTTACAATTTTAACTCTTTTTCAGATAGCAATTTAGCCCAGAATGATATAATTCTACTTTTTATGTCTATTTCCAAAGGATATCTCCCAAGTTCACCATATATCATGTATGATGGTGTAGATGATTTTAAATGAAGCAGTAATTTACAGAATTTCAAATGGACCTTTTCAATTATATCGTTATTACTGAAACCCCATACCTCACATCCATAGAGTAAAATTGGCTTAACCATCTTATCAAATAGATCAACTTGAATCTTTACTGAAAGACCATGTTTTCTGCCCATTTTTAAGACTTCGTAAAACGCTACTGTTGCCTTGCCAGCTATAGATTGCTTTGCTCTTTTAAAGTTACCAGTCCTGGATAATTCTATTCCTAAATAATTAAAACTATTGACTATTTCTAGTTTTTCCCCGTTTAATGAAAAATGAAGATTCCTTGGGAGTTTACCTCTTGAAAAAACCATAACTTGACTTTACGTACACCATTGCTACATGGAAAACATTCAGACTTACAATCATTATAAGAAATACAAGATTTTGTACCACTTTACATATTTACAATTATGTTATACATATTACCATTCATGTTATTTAAAAGTAACTTGTACCAAAGACCATCTCTCCAAACTTTGTCGAATGCTTTCTCAAAATCAATAAAGGCACAAAACATTTTGTTCTTTTTGTTTTTGAGAATTTCAAAAAAGATAAAAAGTACATACAAATTATCAAGCGTAGAGTAACCCTTTCGAAATCCACATGTTTTCATTTAGAATAAAAAAATCATCGGAGTATTTTGTCAGACGTTCACTCAGGACAGCAGTAAAAAGTTTTCCGAGACAGCTAAGTATTGTAATTGGCCTATAATTTTTTGGATCCATTTTATCACCTTTGTTTTTGTAAATGGGTTTTATATATATTACCCATAAGCCAGTTATCAGGAACAATGCCCGTTTCGAAAATAATATTAAATAATTGCTCATAAATTTCTATAAATATATTTGTTGTTGATTTAATATATTCATTTATTACTAAATCTTCCCCACAGGCTTGGTTGTTTTTTAGTTTTTTAATACATTTAAGTATTTCTTCTTTTGAAATTTTCATGTTTATGTTTTCATTTAGTTCATTTACGTCATCCGGGTCTAATAAAGGAATATTTATGGGGTCTGCATCTGGTTTTTCGTTTAATGTTTTGAAAAATTCAAATAGTTTATCAATTGGAATGTTTGGTTGTTCTCTAGTTTTACCCTTTTTCAAGAGTTTCCAGAATTCCTGTGAATTACTCGATTTCAGATTATTTATTTCCCTTGATAACTTTCTTCTGTGGCCAAGAATAGCTTCATCCATAACTTTTTTATATCTGTTTTCTGCTAATTTGAAATCGTCGAAATTTTTATTTGTTCTACTTTTTGGGAATTTTCTCTTACGTTTTCTAAAGTTTCTTCTCTCAAAGTGACAGTCGTCGTTAAACCAATCTTTCTTTAATTTCCCCAATTTCTTTTTTCCTTTGTGTTTCAGGTTAGAATATTCAGAAGTTCCAAATGTGGATTTCGCAGAGTTTAAGAATATATTACATAAATCATCAAGAAAGGAATTAATTTTCGATTTGTCGACAGACGAGCCGAGCCAGCTTCAGTAATATTTAAATTCATATTTGTAACTTCATATAATAATTTTTTCAATTCATCAATTTTTCTGCGATCGATTTGGTTCTGAAATTCTGAACATTTTTCCTGGTCCCATTTATGTATTTTTTCGGAATGTGTGTAAAGATTAATATTTTCATTATTTTCAAAAGCATTATCAAAAGCTGAGCATGACATCGATATCTCAAGTGGACAATGAACATCTGAATAAAAATGACTAAAGTCAAGAACAGCAAAATTTGAAAAATATTTTAACCAACATACAGAGCTAATACAATAATCCACTATGCTAGCATTTTTACATGTTAATTTACCTTTATTTCTGTCATCCTCTATTCGTCCATTTACAATAAATAAATTATTTCCCTTACAAAAATCTAAAAGTTTTTTTGCCATACCCGTTTTTCATAGGGTCAGAACTACTCCTTCTGCGCGGAATATGCAATTCGTCAAGCGTCAGTACATTATTTTCTATAAATCTCGCTGCATCATATCCGTGATTTTCTGAAGAAAAGAAGAAATCATCGTCGTCTGCCGTTCGTCCGTTAAAGTCTCCAATTAGAGATATATACTTGTAATTTAGGCCATGCAAAGTTAATTACTTGGTTCTCAGGCCATTTTTTGTCAAAATTGATGAGGGAGGGCGGCATTTTTTTTTATCCTTTTACTGCTGGAAAAGGTGATGAGGGAGGCATTTTTTCTTCTTTTTTTTGTGAAAAATATGGCAATGTATAAATCTTTTCATTACTTTATTGAAAATTTCAATTTGATTTCTTCCGATGGTGGCAGAAACATCACAAGTGGTTACTTTTTATGGAAACGTCCAATCCGCTGGTCCCAACGTACCATTTTTTTTTATTTCCGTAAACAATTCCAATAAGGTACAAGCTTCGGAGAAGCCCCCTTTTATGTTTCCTGGTAAAACTGGCAAACATTTGTGCCAAATTTGCACAGAAACGATTGACATTTTGTCTAAATGTCAAACGGAAACACGTTTTTTATTTATACATTGTCATAACGATGCTTTAAATCTCATTTAAGCATGATGCGTTTTAAAGCGTTTCACCGACCACGCGATATAAGAGAAAAACGGATGCGGTTGTTTTTTCCGTACGAACAGCGCTACCGCATTTAAATTTTTTTTTTTTACTATTTTTGCAAAAAAATCGGCAATGCGGCGACGAATTTCCACATGCGGGCGGGCCTGAGAACCAAGAAATTAACTTTGGATGGCCTTATTGAAAAATTATTATACTCATTTTCTATCTCTCTAAACGTATCTTGTGAAGAATAGACAGTATTTTCAGGGGGTATATAGACAATACCAAAAATAATATCTTGATCTAGATTTACTAAGTCTGAAGAAACTTTAAACCAAAAAACATATTTAGAATTTGTATGTAATGGTTTTATTTTACTTGCAATTTCTTGTCTATAACCAAGTATAATGCCATCAGATCTGTTTTTAGCTACAATCTTTCTATTTTTCATATGAATTTCATACCCTTCTAGTTTAACTATGTCAATGTCGTCAGTTTTTGTTTCAACTAAGCATATTATGTCATATTTCCTTATCATTTGTTCACATTCTAGATAGTTTAACCTTTTCTTAATCCCACAACAGTTAAGACCTATAATATTTAATACATTATTAACATTTTTACAATTAACATTTTTATTATCAATACTAATGTCATTATCAGAAATATCACAAGTGTTACAATTTGTGTCGTTCAGACTTCTAGGACTTGCATGTTCTCCTCGGCATTCCTATGCAGAAGAGTTCCCAGGGCTTGACCCTGCACGCTGACGTTTGTATGGTCTTTTCCCACTGATTTGATGGTTGTTTGGTGGAGTCATTATTGCATCTCGATAGCCAGTATTGTCCCTGTTCTCGACACTATGTTTTCCTGCTCGGTCTTGAGTTTGTGCAGGGTGATTTACCATTTCGTTTGTTGGCATGTACCGCTCGCCATCGATAAATAGTTTGTCTCTTGTCATGGTAGCCATTCTGCCATCCCTTTTTGCCTGTTTCATAACTGGGTACAGCTGTTTTCGTCGATTCTCAATTTCCGCTGGAAACTCTTCATGAATACTGACAGGTTTACCACGTAGCTTGAAGGCATTTCTAAGAACATCTTCGAATTCACGTCGGTATATAAACCTCGCTACTATAGGTCGGGCTCCATTACGACATCTCTTTCCGAATCTATGGACATTTCCGAATCCAACCTGGTATTCTAGTTCTTCATATACAAAATTTCTCAGTTTTTGCTCACAGTTTTCGAACTTTGAATAAGTAATACCCGTAAAAATCAGATTGTTTTTCATAGATCTACATTGTAGGTCTAAGATAGAGTCTTTCAATCTATTTATCTCATCAATGTGTTGATCTTGGTTTTGTGTAGGTTGTTTCTCTATGGTTTCAAGCTTCTTTATTCTACTGTCATGATGTATGATATTTCTTGTGTTTGTTTTGGTTTGTTTTTCCACTTCATCAAAAAGGTTGCTAACTCCTTGGCAGTTCGTTTCGCACTCTATGAGCTTTTTGTTTAATTCGGTAGTCCTGGTTTCTAATGAACGTACTCTTGAAGATACTGACAACATAGATTGATGGAGTTCGTTAATGCGACTGTCGATGTTCTTTTTCCATTCTATTCACACTTGTGTCGATGTTAGTGACTACCTGCAGTATCAGATTAAGTAAATCCGTAATGTTAGCAGGGCCGTTATGCCCCCCCTTCAATAATTTTGCGAGTCTCCGCAATAAGTTTATACGTTTCATTGATTGACATTGTTCACTAAGTTCAGAGTTCAAATTTACTACGCAGTCAGCTGATTTTACTATAGGGTACAAAGTCCAACCCCATTCACAACGTCGTGAACTGTTTTGATATTCGTAGATTTGCCCCAGGGAATAATCAAGGCGGGTCTCAATGACCAAAATACAACAGCAAAATTATGGATTTCAGAAACTCCCGATAATCAAATTACTTATAACATAATATAACGAAAGTAAATATATTCACGTTTGCGAAATAAAGTAGACAACTGCAATAACATTTCATGACATATTTTGGATATGTATATAACTAACTTCGTCCTAAATTATGTGCTAAGATATGTCTTAGGACAAATCTTAGGATAGTTTCATTGACACGGCCCCTGGTGTTATATATAAACTTGCCACCAGCACTGTGGCAACTGGGATAAATCATTATTCAAAACAAAGTACAGTACCGTTTCACTCTGGTAGTCAAAATAAAACACAATGCTAGTTTCACTGTAGCATAAAAATACAAATCTGAGTATAAATGTCTTCATGTTAACTAAACCAATAGATAGAGAAATAGATAAACGGGAGAATTTGATATCTGGTACAAACTTGATGGATATCATTATTTGAAATGATATACATTTATAATTTAAAATTCAAAAACTCATTTTACAGAATAATTATCACATTAAAATATTGAATTTAGATATTGGAAACGGTATCTTTAAATTAACTATTTTGTTTAATAAAAATTATTAATGGGCTAAATAAATAAGCAGAGTGCAAAACTTAGACGAAATATAAATAATCAAGTTCCATGTATTACTGTTTATCTGATTTTTTTTTTTTGGATTAAGATTTATTAATAGACGTATTCATAATTTATTTTTCTATCTAATCTGTAGAATGGACTTTTTTCTTCATGTACGTTAAATATTAAAATCTCACTTTTTTGTCAAAAACTCCCTTATAATTATTCTAAAATTGTGGTCGTGTGGTAGTTAGATCTACCTTAACATATCAGTGCCTATCACCGCTACAATTGCGAGTTAGTGATTTTCACCAGGTATTATCAGACACGGATCACGGAGAGAGGGGATAGCTTCTAGTCAAGGGGTCTATGTTCTAGATTAGAGCCCTAGTATGAATAAAAGCGGACCGAGCCCACCTGAAACCTCCGGGGTTTCCATGAATTACAACCATTACTAGTAAATAACAACAATTGTTTTTTAAATTAGATGCTTCTTTACCAATTTTAAGTGGGGTGGGGGGGGAGGTGCGCCTCCTCTAAATCCGAGTACGATGATGGTTTCCAGCACCAACAAATCTTACCTCCAGGATATGTGTCTAATATTGTTGAAAACACATATAACCTAACAGGGAACCTTACATTACCATGTTGAATGAAAGGAACATTTAACATAAATTGATGACATTCAAGCTAACGTCTATTCTGTAGCTTAATTATTTATGCATATCTGAGTTAGGACATCCTAATTTTGCATTTGCTTAAATTTGGTCATTCCTTGTTTTTTTAATGGCATTGATTTGTTCTATTTTAACTTATTACCGTTCTTTAAATTTGAGGCTAAGATTGGCGCTAAACACCAATCAAGCAGCATAAACTTTGTCATTCCTTGTTTTTTTTAAAGGCATTAATTTGTTTTATTTTAACTTATTACCGTTCTTTAAATTTGAGGCTAAAGTTGGCGTTAAATACCAATCAATCAATCTAAATTTGAGCAGCAGTGAATATGTTATTGAACTTTTTTGTGGATTTGTTTGACACAGGCCATCATTTAGAAAAAGAAAAAAAAGTTTTAAGATAACATAGATCATGATAGCACCCACTGTTTTACCTCATTATCTAACAATCAATTGATGAAACACTAAGAACAAAAATGTACACGGTGATTTCTTTTAGTTTCTAGAATTGTCAAGAATAGCTTCTTATACCGGAAGCATCAATTTTAATTTGAAGACATTTCTATTAGTGTGTCCTTGTTATTTTGGCCATTGTGTTGTCTGTTCTTCTTCGATTAACGGATTCTGATTACCTCTTTGATATCTTCAAACTATTCTTAGTTCTGTTGCAGCTTGTCACAGTTGTGTTTTGTCTCGTTTCTTAATTTATTCATTTTTATTTATTTTTTTATATTTCTGTTTTGGAAACATAAAAGTATAATTTAAATATTTAATTAAAATATGCACGAAACGTCAATTTAATTGCAGTTGCATATTATTTTTGTGTAGGAAAGTCAGTTATGGATTTCATAACTAGTTTGTTGTATCTTGTAAGAAAGTCAGTTATGGATTTCAAAGCTATTTTATTGTTTCTTGTAGGAAAGTCAGTTATGGATTTCAAAGCTATTTTATTGTTTCTTGTAGGAATGTCAGTTATGGATTTCAAAGCTATTTTATTGTTTCTTGTAGGAAAGTCAGTTATGGATTTCAAAGCTATCTTATTGTCTCTTGTAAGGGAATGTCAATTATTATTTTGAAGGCTATTCCAGTGAACCGATGAGCTTACCAATGTATATATGTAAACATATGTGTATTATTCCTTTAATTGTGTATATTTGTGTGTCGGATATGTACGTGTGCGTTTGTAAAATTTGAATTTTATCTTTAATTTATTTGCCTTCTCGTGTAAAATGAATAAAATGTGCTTTACGCATACTTTTTCCACGTAGTGACAAACGTTCGTCTCGTTATTATTTAAGTTTGTTTGACATACGGTATTTGAAACAGCTTGTTGACAAAAAAAAATATCAACATGATGACAAAGATTGGGAAAAAAGCATAGTAAAACTCTCTACCAAAATATAAGAATGCAATAATATTTATCATATTCTTAAAATGTTCGACCAGTTCTTTAAATATTCGTCACATTTTAATAACCACACTGGGTATTTCTGCAAAGGAATTCCTCCCATGGCCATTAACAACAGAACCTACCAACTTTCTAACATATTTTTTAGCGTTTTGTTCATAGGAGAAACATATTTTACTTCCGCTACAAGTGGATTATGATACCCCACCACTCTCGATATTTAAATCTTCCAATGGGAGAGGTCTCGCTAAAAGTCGAACTTTGAAGTTTGACAATTTAACTGTCACGAGTGGAGACATATTTTAATCCACACGAAAGTTTAAATTTTCAAAGTTGAAAATATAACTTTTCAAAGTTAAAAATATAGCAATCTCGAGTGGAGAATTACTGCTAGTTGAAGGAGAATCTGTATAAATAATCGTATTTATTCTTATGTTTGTAATTTCTCTTGGTTATTATAACCGGCCGTAATATTATTTAGACAAATATGTTACAAAATATTACGTTCAAAGAAAAACTACAGCGTATTTACACAAGTAATTTCTCCCCTACTGATTCTCATATTTAAATGTTGACTTAACTGTTATTTGTTATACCATCAACTTGTGGTTATCTATTCCCCCCATACATTTTATGATTAACACATTTCTCTAATTAAATTAAAATGCAGTTAAAAAGACCAAATGAGAAAATAACTGACTAAAGTTTGGCATTTAACACAGTAAGTTCCAGTAGTAAACGTATCTTATTATATCAAACATCTCTTTGCAAATTAGTGGTAAGAGTTTTATATTGTAATTTTTGGTTAATATCAGCACTCCGAACGCTCATTCCCATCAGACTAGGTTTCTCTAACTGGACAAAATAAGAACAGTTTCAGTATATTCTAGGGTCAAAGGTCACGCTATTTCAGCAAAATATTAAATTTGATAAGATTATTTTGAGCTAACAGCAAAATGACCAATGCAAAAATTAGATATTGCCATTTTATCATTTATCTAGAAAAAATATCAATACGAAAACTTTATATTTTGATTCGGTACATTTACAAATACAAACATACATTCAATAGAGTTTTTCACTTAATATAGATAAACATATACATAAAATAACAGTAAGCTATATTTTTTTCTTGCACCAATCCCTATTCACGTGTTTGTGAACAACATTTTTAAAGCTTACTAGATTGTTCCTTTAACTTTTCTCACATCAAAGTATATGTTAAATGTACATTTGTTTTTAGTTTTGCATGGAGATTCTGTTTCCCCCCTAATTTAACGTCGTTGTTAGCCATTATTTATCTTTCATTTGAACCATCTAAAGAATATATATTGTTTTTAAACACAAATGTAAAGAATTGATTCATTTAAACATAGAAAAAACGTTGATTCAAATGAACAAAAGACAGAATTATGTCCTTTTTTAAACATTTAACAGTATTTGTAATGCTCTCATCAGGTTTATTTATTTCGTTGTACTTTAAAAGAATCATCTTATCGACATATTTTATCATTTGAATACTTGAACTATACTTCATCAAAACTACACGTCACTTCCGCCTACGCCGTGTTTTATGTTGGGTGCGTTCGGTGATTTACTTGGTCATTCTCATACACGTATCATTGGTTATATATCACATTATATGTAACAATTATGGCATAATTAATTGTTCAATGCAAAATTGTTTTATTTTTATATAAAGGTAACAAGTGTATTTACAGACAGTTATATACATAGTGCTATAGCTAAGTCATTATGAATATTGATAATTGTACAACACAGATGTTTAGCTAATAAAATGACTTCCAATAATCACTGGAGTGCATTGAGCAGTTAGCACCATTGTTAACACATATATCAACTCTACACTAAATACAGACAAATAAGACCAATCAACTATTACTAAGTCATGTATTTAGTACAATGTATTACATTACAATGTCAAAGTCCTAAACCTGTTCACAAGTTTACAGTATAACAGAGTTAGTGTTATGGTGTTTAGCGCCTATTTCAACAATATATCAGCTATATCGTGGCGAGCAGCATTATTAGTGGAGAAAACCACCGACCTGTTACAAGTCACTGACAAATTGTATGACAGAATGTACACATTGCAATGAGAGGAATTCAAACTCACAACTTTAGTGGTGATAGACACTGATTACATAGATAGTTGTAAATCCAACTACCATACGATCACGACAACGACGATCCATAACAATGGAATAATAGAGGTGCTGCCTTCTTAGTTAGTAGTCAGTTAAATAACTACAATCATTTATACCGACTCTGCTAATGTACTGTCCATGTTTATGTTGGCATTCATTTTTGTGATGGCGGAAATCATTTTTTTGACGGTATGTGGTCTGTGCATTCTGTTTTATCATTTGTTTATATGTTTATTGTCGTTGAACGCCACCTTATCAGATGATGGATTGGACTACCATTAACCGATTTAACTCCGCCATATTTATTTTGCCTGACTCAAGCCAGGACCTGGATTTACAACATCATATGTGGTTGTCGGTTTTTGTGGTCAAATGTTTGAGATGGCATTGGTGGAATTGTTGTCCATCACTGTTTAAACGTTTTGAGATGGCATTGGTGGAATTGTTGTCCATCACTGTTTAAACGTTTTGCATAATATGTTATAAATACGATTATGTAACACTAATCCCACTATAAGTCCGGGCCCCGGCGCCACAAAACTTGAGAATTTACTTAAGTCTGAGAATATTCTCAAATAAGGAAGTATTCAAATTTGATTGGCTGAGAACACAGATTTGAGCAAAAAAAAGTTTTATTGGTGGAAAATTTGATTGATTTTGATTTTAGGTGTTTAACGCCACTTTCAGCAATTTTCCAGCTATATCATGGCGACCAGTTTTAGTGGTGGAAGAAGCCGGAGTACCCGGAGAGAACCACCGACCATGGGCAAGCAACTGGTAAACTTTATCACTTGCGGATGCGAGTTTTATTGGTGGAGGAAACCGGTGAAACTTATATGGACATGTCACAAGTCACAGACAAAACTTTATCACATATTGTTGCATAGAGTACACTTCGCCATGAAAGGGGTTTCATTAGCCAGTTTGCTAGAACTATCCGGACTCTCCTTCCTGATTAAGTCATGATTTAGTTCAGAAATTGCATAACACGATGATGACCAACAAATAACCCAAATCTTCAAACGTTTTGTAAGATCTCACAACTTAAGTGGAGATATGAACTGATTACACAGGTAGTAGTAAATCCAACTACCATACGATTACCCAATATTTCATCCTACTTATTGTTTCCAACATACAAAACAAAAAACAAGAAACATAAAAAAACAAAACATAAACCCCCCCCCCCAAAACATATATTTGCTAGAAAATTTGATTAAATCTTCATCTTCAGTACAGAAATGTTGATATAATAGTTTGGTTGTGTTTTGGTTGCTTAACTTCCAGTGACTAATATTTTATGTGTATCCAGGATGACAACAATTTCTAAACAGAAAATGAAAAAAAAGTATCCAGAAATTGTGAAGGGATCAGACAACCGGGGGCAACGACGTTTCATTGCTATTTGAACAAATAGGGAGCGTTGGCCATGGACGACAATGTAGATTTAATGTAGCCGCTACAGAGTGCCTACTCTTTCTGATTCTACTGAATGAATTAATTTTATTCTCATAAACCAAATCCATATAGTTACAGAGAAGTAAGTAATAACATACAACATATTAGGTTCTGTGCATGTGTGGAAAAATTATTACAATTACACTAACCAGGAGGTGGGACTTTCATATTAATAGTCTTTATAAATTTACATAGTTTTTCTAATACAACAATATTACATAAAGAAAATAACTCATTACATTTCAAGGTATTGACATTATTACAGCAATAACGCGGTAAATGTTTCCCCTTTCTTGTTTTAAATAATTACACGACATTACATAATGAAACTCGTCACTGATATCAGCAGAGTCGCAAAGATGATACAATCTGTCAGCTCTTAATACATTGTGCCAGCTTCCCGTCTCTACTGGTAATCGGTGACCACCACATCTAAATTTACAAAAGATGAACATGTAGTTATATGGTAAAATAGATATATATTTTTCTATTTTCAATTCTGTCTTAAAAATTCTATAAACCAGACCTTTTGAAATAGTATTCATATTTTCAGACCACGTTTGTCTGTCACGTGAATGGGGTGTGTTACTCTCCACACACGTTAATCACTCTGGTCCATGGTAAAAAAAAATATGTAATATAACCTGACAATGTACACATTTGTAATATAACTTGACAATGTACACATTTGTCATATAACCTGACAATGTACACATATGTAATATAACCTGACAATGTACACATTTGTCATATAACCTGACAATGTACACATATGTAATATAACCTGACAATGTACACATATGTAATATAACCTGACAATGTACACATTTGTAATATAACCTGACAATGTACACATTTGTAATATAACCTGACAATGTACACATTTGTAATTTGCCAGAAGTGAAAAGAGGATATAATACACAGGTGGTTTGCTACGTCACACGGGTGGTTTGCTACGTCACACGCACGGATACTTGAACATCGCCTCGGTAGGTTTATGCAGTTGTACCTTTTTAAAAAAGGAAAACTAACAAAACCAAGTAGTTCACCGAAGGGCCCACATATTAGACTTCATTGTTAGCATACATTCATTGCGTGGAAACCCGTTAAAATTCCGGGCAAGGATACCGTTCACACGAAACCCATTTAACTGTACAGAAGTGTTTGCAAAACTGACTGGTTTCCATGCAATTAATGTATGCTAACAATGAAGTCTGATATGTGGTTTTGTTAGTTTTCCTTTTTTTAAATTGTACAACTGCATAAACCTACCTCAAGGCGATGTTCAAGTATCCGTGCGTGTGACGTAGCAAACCACCCGTGATAATAGAAAGTGTCGGATATTTATTTCCCTGCGACCGGCCACCCGACTGTTGCTCGCAAGGGAGTTTTGCAAGATAAATTTTACATTTACATCCCGTCGAAAGTGTGAGACTTGCATCTGGCTCGCACATGGACGTCCGAATAATAGTAAACTGGATGAGGAGGAATGTAATTGTTTTACCATTCCCATTTTCAGAAATATTTCAGTTATTTCGTTCCATAGAGAGGAAACCGGAAAAAACCATGTACCACATAATGTTGTATCGAGTAAACCTTGCAATGTGTGGGTACCGAAAAGTCAATTTTATTTTGATGATACATATTGAATACATAAGTTGATGCATAATCACTTGCTATACGGTCATGACCACGATGGTCTATATGATTAAAAGACAGGACAGGGATATAATATCGACCGACATCCATATACAACACTAACGAAGATAATTTAAAGATATGTGCAACTTGATGCAATATAACAAAACTCTACTCGACCTTCGGTGTTTATTTTTATATCTTTACCACCGTCAATACATTGACAGAAGGACGCAAAAAAAAAAAAAAAAGTCCGGAGGCATTTTTCCAAAAAAGGAAGATTTGAAAACAAAACAAATTACAACGCTACACATATAAAGGTAAAACTAAAAGAATACAATTTCGGCCAGCACTAAATCCCATACAAAAACTCGTAGCTTTAGCAAATTACATCCGTCAGGACGTCACGACGCTAGAGATTTTCACGCTCATAATTGAAACATGTTTGCAAGCATTTGAGACGGTATAATTCAATGTTGTTCAACCAAGTCATGATGGCGGCCACATAATGTCTGAAGCTGTCAATACGTCCAGTATTTTCTTAATCCTCATTGTATTATTTGTTTGATATGCTTAAAAAGTATGACATTTTTACATAGACACCTCGTAACAAGTGGAGGCGGCGATGTATATAGTCAAGAAAATAAATTTACTACTGGGAAATGTAAGACATCACGTTTATCATAAATCTTGGAACACAACTGTCCCTTGTCAATATCTCGGTATAAATCTACATACGATTTTTGTCTTTCTGTACTAGTATTATGTCAGAGGTGAGTTCGCACTAACACTTGAGGATGTTTTATGTCACAAATCATAATCTGTATATTGGAATATCAAATTAAAGGTTCTGACTATTTTTCTCCTAGTTTTATTTTCCGGGAGCAGTAAGAAGAGCTTGAAGATGCTAAAGGGAGGTAATCAGAATTCGTATATCTAAGATACCAAAGGGAGGTAATCAGAATTCATATATCTAAGATGCCAAAGGGAGGTAATCAGAATTCGTATATCTAAGATGCCAAAGGGAGGTAATCAGAATTCGTATATCGAAGAAGAACAGACAACACAATGGTCAAAAGAAAAAATATATACAATGTAGACTCAAACTTATATAGAAAAAACAACAAAACAAAAACAAGCGGCATGAAGTAGTGTGCAGTGTGCACAGCTGTTCACGTGTTCTAATCAAACACGACTAAAAGAACTCCATCTTGACAGTATGTATAGTCTTCATGTTTTGAATCGTCCGTATGTGTGTGTTTTCTGTCTACTAGTCGGCATAGAACATGGGCTATTAGTGTTGGGCAAACAGAGGGTAGCCACTAAAAGATCTAATACTACATGTATTGCATAATATCAGAAATAGTGATGAAATGACAGCAAAAATGTCAAAAATAGTGCAAAAGACCAATTGAATGATCAAGGATACAGAACCAAAACCGTTATCCAAAGACGCATATGCATGACTGCGTAATATTACATCCAGTCTTGATACATGCACTTCAATAAATATATGGCGGGGTGAACAAACGATAGAGAACAACGGAGGAGCAATCAAAAATAGACATTCCAGAGAAACTGGCAACATAGAGCACACAAGACGAAGACAAACAAAAAACAAAACCACAACACAACATGTGTTAGAAACCACCACTAGCAAGCAAACACACAAACAACGCAAACAAGACATGAAACTAGTATTATGGCCGCAAGACAAACCTCTTATGGCCGCAAGACACACCTCTTATGGCCGCAAGACAAACCTCTTATGGCCGCAAGACACACCTCTTATGGCCACAAGACACACCTCTTATGGCCGCAAGACAAACCTCTTATGGCCGCAAGACAAACCTCTTATGGCCACAAGACAAACCTCTTATGGCCACAAGACACACCTCTTATGGTCGCAAGACAAACCTCTTATGGCCGCAAGACACACCTCTTATGGCCACAAGACAAACCTCTTATGGCCACAAGACACACCTCTTATGGCCACAAGACACACCTCTTGNGAGTAAAATGAAGATACTCACAATTAAACAGTGTTTGGCCTCCCATATAACTTATTGGTTTGAAACAAAGAATATATGTAGGATATTGTAGGACACTACATTTGATTCAAGCCACTTTTCTGAGAAACTATGTTTTTATATGATTCTTATGAATACGTAGATGATTCAGACATATATCGCCCATTGCACGGTCACTTGTGTAACCTGTTTACCGAGTACATTGTACTAAGAAAATATGTTAGAACATTTGAGAGATTTTTATGAGCACGTAGATGACTCAGAAATATATCATCCATTGTACGGACACTTGTGCAGCTTGCTTACCGAGTACAAAGAAAACATGTTTACATTCCTAGCGGCAGGTGATATTTATTATCAGACTTGTGGTTGTCTAGAATAGCGTCCTTAGAGACGGCAGTAGGTGTATATTTATTGTTGCCAGATGCGTCACTGTCACCAAGACATAGATGTAATCTCTTCATGATTATCAATAAGTAGCCACACTATTGATTATTAAACATGCCACTGTTCGTTGTATTGCTCCTAAATAGTAATGAAGAACCAACAAAAGTCAAATTTGGTTTGACATATCAGGTTACTGAAGTCATGATCTTTCACACTGGAGGCGGAAACACCCACACAGATGTGAATGTTACTCCATCAGTCCTTGTGTTATTCGTTCAATCTCATTTAATTAGAAACAAAAGCGTGAAACTGGTTAAATCCTACTATGTATGACTAGAACGGTGGTAAATTTTAATAGAGTAAAACCCTTGTAATTCGAATTAATCGTAATTATTTAGCCTACAAATACAACTTGTAAACAACCATGTTTATCGAATGGTGTTAAACGTTCAAATGAACAGATGGTATCATGAAGGACAATATCAAAAGGCATAATAACAATACGCAAACAGTTAGCTCGTGCTATTTGTTTAAATTAATTAAGGATTGATTGCAATTTTTGTTCGGTTCATGAAGAAATAAACTCAATCAGAGATTGAGACTATTTCGAATGAACCGAACAAATAATTTCGATCAATCCTTATAAATTGATTCAAAGTTTTTTTAGTGTTATGATATTGAAAAATATATTAATTCTTTCAAAATAAGGCAAATAATCGGAAATAAATTTAAATAAGCTCAAAGGTGCCTCATTTAAAGAAAATCACCTGGGGCCGTGTTTTCGAAAGTATCCTAAGATTTGTCTTAAAATATGTCTTAGGGCGATTTTTAGGGTGGTCTTATGACCATCTTAGGACATGTCCTATGAGTGATCTCGAAGCTATCTTGGGACTATCCTAACTTAGGATGTCTTAACTATGTCCTAAGTGTCAACGCAATTATTAGAAAAATAGAAATATTGTGTACAACAACTATTTCCAATGTTAATATATAGCAAACCCTTGATAAAAATACTCATAATAAAATAATATAAGATGTAAATAAAGATTTTTTTTTCAACTTCATTTATTTTTTACGCTGCATCCCATGAGTCTGTTTATTGTTTTCTTAAATTTGCAGTTATCTTTATACGTAGTTCTGTATACGATATATAACTAATGTGTAACACTTTTTTATAATGAAGTAGAGTCATTACCGTTATTTTTTGTGTGGTTACTTTCGAGTGAGCTGATTTCAAATTTTCAATGAATTACAGATTAAAGATGAACAAAAGATAGCTCGTGCGCCATTTGAATTATATTAGAAAAAACATTGTTAATTTACTTATTAAGATTTAAAAACAGTATAGAGGTGTATATCAATCATGTTCTACAACTTAAAGTCCGTTTTTGGTACAAAATATCAAATTATATTACAATTTCGGGGCTAGAACCATCTTAAGACACCTCCATAGATGTCCTAAAGTTAAGACAAATTTTGCGACATGTCATAAGTTAGGACATGGTCGAGAACACGACTTAGGACTAAGATTTGTCATAAGATGGTCTTCGGATATGTCTTAGTCCTAAGACACTTTCGAGAACACTGCCCCTGATGACAACGGCACGCGACGCCCTGAGAACGACGTCTATTTTTAGATTCCGTTCATTGACAAATAACCTCAACCTTTTAAACCAATAAAAACACGTATACAATGACATGTGACTCTAAAATTAATTTATTTGACCTTGATTTTAATTAATTTATTTAAGTAAGAAGAATTTGAAAATACCAAAGAGGTAGAAGATGTAACTAGAGTAATGACAGTCAATACAATGACCAAAATAACAGGGGGCAATTAGACAAACAATGGTTGATAAATGTTTTTATTTTTATTTTTGGTGTTTTAACAATATATCAGCTATATCATGGCGACCAGTTTTAGTGGTGGAAGAAGCCGACGTGCCCGGGGCGAACCACCCACCACGGTAAAATGGTAAACTTTATCACTTGCGGCTGCAAGTCAAGTGCACCCTTTTTTGTAACTTGCAAAGCCGGGCGCGAAACCACGCCGTATTTGTGATAGGCTTGCATGAGCTGCTAGGTAATCCAACTACCTAACTCATTGAGCCAATGAATGATAAATACACTACACAGAGAACAAAAGACTGTCGTGTTACTCCTGTTAACATGGGCTGATAAGTGATGAAAGAGGGAATGAGAACGGGAGTGTGACTACGACAAATGGAAGAAAAGTTTGAAGTTAACAAAGAGGTAATCAGAATAATCCGTAGATAGATGAAGGAGACAACACAATTGCCAAAAGAAAATGACAAAAGGACAAACAACGATCTACAAAACATGCACATAAAACTAAAGATTGACTAACACGAACCTCACTAAATACTGGGGTGAACTCATGTGTTCCGGATAGGTAAGTAGTTCCTGCTCTACTAGTGGTACCCGTCCTGTTAATCTAGTTACAAACCAGGTGATAAGTCACGAAAGAGGGAAGGATAAGGGATTGTAATTTCCGTTGGTATTTGTGACAAATGTATTCCATAACGGTTAGCCAAGTAACGATTGCGACCGTAAAACCTTCTGAGCGATGACTTCGACAATCAATAAAAAAAAGGACAATGGCCTTGTTGATATCAATACTTACTTCATCAAGTGAAATGTATTGCATACTATCCTAATGATATACATTTTTTTTCCAATTAAATTTGTCCTTATTCTAATGATAAAGGGGAAAAGAGATGATATTACATGCTTTGCTGTTTTATAGAATATTACTGTTAATGATTTAGGTGTATTTGAATAGAGAAATACATTGATTGATGTTTATAAGCCATGAGAACAGCATTTTAGATATATTTAAGCTGGTTTAGGTTTATGGTGTTTAACGCCACTTTCAACAATATTTCAATTTTATCGTGGCGGAGGAAACCAGAGAATACCACCGACCTGTGGCAAGTCACTGACAAACTGTATCGCATAATGTTGTATCGAGTACACCTCGCCATGAACGGGGTTTCGACCTCACAACTTTAGTGGTGATTTGCACTGATTGCACAGGTAGTGGTAAATTCAACTACCATACGATAAAGATGGCCTCCTCAGCATTTTAGATATGTTTATGATAATAACTTGTAAACGTTTACAAACGATAATGCTTGTATGGAACATATGGACGAATGTTTTAATTTTCATCACGAAAGATGATGGACTGGGTTCGAAAACTTGCCGCTAAATATGCAACCTACAAACTGTTGCTCATTAACAGCTGCGGTAAGTGCATGACGCAGGTGCTGAATTAAGTCCGTTCAGTGGACGAAATGTGTGTTTGATGTTTGCTGCTCAACCAGCGACGTCCTTTTAGGAGTGTGTGTGTG
>MJUT01012370.1:245742-255798 GCA_002080005.1 Gigantidas platifrons | reverse complement strand
CTAACCTTGTAATACATGAAAATCGATACCCTCTAACCTTGTAATACATGAAAATCGATACACCCTAACCTTGTAATACATGAAAATCGATACACCCTAACCTTGTAATACATGAAAATCGATACACCCTAACCTTGTAATACATGAAAATCGATAACCCCTAACCTTGTAATACATGAAAATCGATAACCCCTAACCTTGAGATACATGAAAATCGATACGCCCTAACCTTGAGATACATGAAAATCGATACACCCCAACCTTGTAATACATGAAAATCGATACACCCTAACCTTGTTATACATAAAAATCGGTACACCTAACCTTGTAATACATGAAAATCGATACACCCTAACCTTGTAATACATGAAAATCGATAACCCCTAACCTTGAGATACATGAAAATCGACACGCCCTAACCTTGTAATACATGAAAATCGATAACCCCTAACCTTGTAATACATGAAAATCGATACCATCTAACCTTGAAATACATAAAAATCGATACCCGCTAACCTTGTAATACATGACTGTTCACTTTCCTGGATTGGTACATGATAATGAATTCACCTCTCACAATTAAATATTGACTGTATTGTCATTTTATATTTTGGGATATGATCTTTTTAATAATTAATTGAAAACAATGACTATTTCCGTGGTAATATAATTATTTGCCACAAAGCCAAGTTTCGACATCGATGACATGATATAGGTTATCTTATCACACAGTGCTCTCAGCTTAATTGGTACAAAATTATTATCATGCTATCACTAGGTCCGATACCTGTTTCATAGCTTACTATCAGCCCCTGAGGGTTTGTATCGGCATTTTAGTATATTGACTGACTATTTGTTCTTAAAATAGTAAACATAAAAATAGCACTAGTACACGAGGCTATGTATCATAGTATATTGTCTACAATCTTGTTTCTCAATAAAATGAAAAAAAAACACGCATTTCCAAAATTCTAATAGAAAAATAGTAGACAGTCAAAACCCAGCACATAACCATGACCGCTCACTTTCTTGGCTGGGTTCATTCATTCATTCATTCATTCATTCATTCATTCATTCATTCATTCATTCATTCATTCATTCATTCATTCATTCATTCATTCATTCAAATTCTTAAAAGCTGAGATCTCATCTTTCGCATTATTGTCTGATTTGGAAAGAATGTTTCTTTTTGATGTTCTATGTCTGATGTTTTGTACAAGGTCACTACTGATATTGATCAATCACCCCATCTGATTAGAATCACTTGCTCCCTTTCTGATATTTCACGTCGTGGGGGGTCTGAGGATACCTCATTAAGGATCACAAGTGAGTGACCTAAAGTCATAAATATATAAATGATCTGATCAGTACAGTTATCACCTTTTTCGGCTTATTGGATTGCTCGTAGCATGTAAAGCAGTCTACAGTAGTTACATTTTCATAGTCTCGCAATCGGTATTTCTATTGGATTGTACATGGGGTCACTCACTCTCATGTGACCCGTAATAAGGCTTCCCACTCTGCGAAATATCAGTACAGCGGAACAAGTGAGAGATCTGAATTTAATCACATCGAGACAACAAAATGTACCCGTGTCACTTGTTATCTACAAGATTAATCTCTTCTTTTTTGTTTATTTCCAGCAGTTAACTTGTGTGTCTGTGTTTGGTAATTTTGGGTATGGATCGTCTCATTACCCAAAAATCCCTTCGCACTTGTCTACTCTATGTAATTCCTATAATACCTTTGAGAATAATTGATTTACATTCAATATTCTTGTGACAATTACGAAGCAGAGAATTGATGTAATAGGGTAAACTTTAGAAATGGTACCAGGGGCATGTTTTGTACAGTTTGTCAGAGGGCACAAGTAAAGAACAATTTCTCAGTTGAACCCGGGTACACTGTTCTCAAGCATGAAAGTATCACCAAACATGAAGCTGCCATGTGCGTTTTTAGTACCAAAATTTTTTGAAGTATTTATGGCTCAAAATATTTTAAAGTGGCTCAAAAATTTCGTTTTTGGCTCAAGTGTTGGCTCAAAAAAAATTCAATTCAGAGGAAACCCTGGGGTAAAGCCTTGTTATTTTGTCGATGCCGACTGGACAACTGAGTGTGGTAAATCGTTGTTGCGATCCCCTGTCGGACTAAACCAAGGACTATAATACTAGTATTTGGTGTTTCTCAGCTCATCTTACTAACATTGACGTGTAAGAGCAACGACTGGTTGGTTCGGACACAGGATATTGTGTTCGAATGGAGTGACATGTCTGTCTGTGGACTGTTGTTACAGTCAGCTAACACTATGCAAATTCACCACAGTGTGCTGGTCAAGTACACGACAGACATCAACATCACCATCATCCCTGTTTTCACAATGCCATTGCAGAATAGTTGCTAATGACAATATAATATTCACCAGTTAGGCGAATACTTTGATTACCCTTCCGGAGCACATGCGTTCATCCCCGGTTTTTAGTTGGGTTCGTGTTACTCGATCTTTAGTTTTATATGTATGTTTTGTAGATCGTTGTTTGTCCTTTTGTACTTTTTCTTTTCGCCATTGTGTTTCTGTTCTTCTTCGATTTACAAATTCTGATTACCCCTTTGGTACCTTCAAACTATTTTTCCAGTAATCGTGGTTAAATGTTAACAGTAAATCCCTCTAATAACAAATCATATATTTACTTCGATGTATCGTCATTCGGGAGAACGGTCTTCGATTGTAATTCAAAACAAGACAAATATACATTACTTCGTATTAGATAGTTCAATTTAGTCAAAGAAGTAAGGGAATAAACACCAGTACTTAAATTGGAACTAAATTGAATTTATACCCAGACATCATTAATCTCTAAATCATAACATACATGTATATCTAATAAATTACATCAGGAATTCAACAAATTACGTTACAGCTGATCATGGTTCAGATACTGAATGTACAATGATTTGATTTTTTGATTTGATTTGATTTTTGGTGTTTAACGCCGCTTTCAGCAATATTTCAGCTATATTATGACGATAATTTTTAGTGGTGGAAGAAGCCGGAGTACCCGGAGAGAACCACTAACCATCGGCAAGCAATTGGTAAACGTTATAACTTGCGGCTGCGAGTCGAGTGCACCATTTTATGTAATTTACAAAGCCGGGCGCGAACCCTCGCCGTATTGGTGATAGGGCTTATATGAGTTGCTAGGTAATCCAACTACCTAACTCCTTGAGCCACCCGGGCCCTGAATGTACTCTGAAATCACACCAGTATGAAAACATGTGTAATAAGGTCAGTGTGAAATACACATGTAATCAAGTCAACATGGGGTGGTTGGTTTTGGTGTTTAACGCTACTTCCAACAATATTTCAGTTATGTAGTGGCGGTTAGTTTTATAGGTGTAAGAAACCGGAGTCCCCAGAGAAAACCACCGAACTGCCGCAAGTCACTAACAAACTTTATCACATATGATGTATCGAGTATACCTCGCCTGAAGGGGACAATACTCAATTTGTTAGTGGTGATACATCTAACTATCACACGATCATGACCATGACGGCCCATGAGGTCAATATGAAATAATATGTTTAATAAACACTGACTACTATGCGGATGATACCATCGAGTACTAATAGTCCATCAGCGGTCATATCGACCAGGTGATAGTAATAAAAATATAGATATTAAATCTAGTGCAAGCGACTGGAATAATAGTCTTCGAGTACACTCAAAGCCGAAATATTGGAAAGTCAAATAAGTTATAAATGTGAAATAATCAGTAGAGCTACAATCAACTAAAGAAAACATCAGATACATAAGTTGGAGGAACCTTATTTTGAAAGATAATTACTTTAATTAGTACTTTAATTTTTTTAAATATTTTATAAACCATTATAATTAAACCAAATAATTAATGGAAGCCATAAGTTTAAAATTGGTAAAATTATTTTCGTAATATTTTTTCCAGATCAATATCAAGAACAACGAAAATAATATTAACAAAGTTAAGATATCATATAAATATTTGGTCTGCATTCAGTTTTTGGTAGGGTCGTTATTGCTAATCCTTTTAGTTTTTTGTGTTGTCCTATTATGTGTCTTTATGTTCGGTTCAGCTTTACCTCCAGTTGTTGGATGACTCATGTCTGATTTACACTGTGGTTGTGTGCGTATAGTGATGTCTAACACATATTGTTTGGTTTGTCTTCGTCTTGTGTCTGGTGTACACAATGTTACCAGCTTCAATGGATGTCCCCTGCCGTTTATCTAATGTTTATTTATATCAATTTTTATAGGACAAACCTAACTTATTCTTTAAGGGGAAGACAATACTGGAAATTCCTTGTAATACAAAATCCACTAACTGTCATGTTTATAGTGGTCCTTTTTTTCGGTTTGAGTGGATAATAGGTGTGTAATGGGAGGAGTAGTAAATATGTTTAATGTTATTGCATGAGTGACCTTGACTGTACGTGTTCTACAGAGCTTTGGATTCATACCACCACTGGAGTACGTAGCTGGTGTCATAGTAACTCTGAAGCCCGGTGTTGACCTTTGATGGAATAAATGTCAATAATTAGAAGTGACGTATTTGGCAGACAGAGCAATGTATAATGCTGTAGGAAATTGTATGTTATTTTGGTGTTGAGTAGAATGATGAAATAACTAATTCTTCATCTATAGTTACCATTCTATAAGAACACAAAACAAGCCAATGAGTGTTCAGTATATCCTCGTCTTGAAGTGTCGTTATGTGGGATCCCACACACACTTTTTTGACATGTAAAAATGTGTAAATATGTTTTTATCACCTCAATATCACCAATCCTTTAATTAACACATTGAATGGTACCCGTTGTCCTTCAATAATACAAAACATAGATATCGAATTTAATGGGAGCAGGACAATAGCTCCCCGGACAATTGCCCCCTAGGACAATTGCCCCCCACACATTTTTTCAATTTTATTTTGGTGGCTTTATGTTGTTTTACGGTCTTTGGTTGGACTGGTTGTCTATTTTCCTTGTTTCCGTTTTTAATTCTATGTGATAAGTTTCTTATTTGTATTGTATTCAGATACACCATACTCCATAGAATCTGTTGATTGGGTGTAGTTGTGATGATTTTTTGTTTTGTCATTGTATTAGATATATATTCTCTAGGTAGAGTGTTAATTACTGTACACTAAATTTGATTTTGATTGATAAAAAAGAGAAGAATTCTTTATTTGAAGACCAATTTTGTAAGGTAATTAAACTGAATTGGAAAATCATTAAACTCTATCTAAAAATAAAATATCTAAAAATAATAAGAGAAAGTTATTTTTATCATAGCTTGTCCGAGCTGTATAATCCTTTTGATGATTAATATACAAAGAAAAAATCCAACTTAAAAGTAATTTGAATAATTTAATCTGAGATTATGCATATTTATTTCTCATTATAAAAAAATGTTTTCAAATAAAAAAAAATGAAATAAAAAAAATTGGTGGATGGGGGAAATTGACTGGGGGGCTATTGTCCTAGGAGGGGGGGTGTGGCTATTGTCCTAGACCCGAATTTAATGTGCATGACTCGTTTCTGGAACATTATCAGGTAGGCTCAAAGTCAACGGACTGGAAAGCCAAATGATGTAAAGGTCTTGTAAACTAAAAAGATTAAACAAGATAGCCATAATAGGCTATGGTCACATATGCCTGAGAAAGAAGAATGTTTGTGTCAATTAAAGTTACACAATTCACATGTTGGCATATATATATTCTATTTCTACATCCGGGGTATCACCGGAGGTAACAGGTGCTAATAAACATTAGAGAAACCCCATTTGATCTATTTATTAAACAACATTATACAGAATAAATTGCTGATAGCTGCTAATGTGGGTCACGGGTTACTGTAAGGTCATGAAGGATTACCTGAAGGATTACTCTAAACTGTGACACGTGGACCACATGTGGACTCCTGTTGGGCAACTGTGAACGGGGTTGCAATGACAAAAAATCTTTCAAATTTAATTGAAAGAGGCCGGTGTTTATGTTTCACTAACGACTTAACAAGAATTTACCCTTTGGGCACCTCAAACGCTGGAATTTAGGAATTTCCTATATGTGTTTCAGTGGGGTGAAAAAGGATGTTATAAGTTGCTGAAATCCATCGATTAATGTAAAATACACACTTTTTTCACTTCTTGCACATATTTTCACATGTTATGTTATAACCTATGCATGGTTTGATATAGTAAGGATAAACAATCTGATATTTCACCTTTAACCTCCGGAGAGAACCCGGAAGTAGAAATAGAACCAAGAGTCTCAACGGCCGGTTACAAAGCAAACACCAACCCCTCACTTAAGATGAGAGGTAAATGTTGGAAGTGTATGCTATTGTATTGTAATTATTAAACTTTAACAACAATTTCTTGGGAGTGGTCGATGATGGTCGATTGAAAGTCGAACTTCCCTGACTATCAATCTTTCATTCAATTTGTTCTGGCCATCAAAATACATCCCAGTGCCACCATTTACCTACATTATTTATATTTAGAACATTTCGTCATGAATATAGCTCAATTACTGACGTAAAGCAGCAACCGATTGTGTATGTGTGTGTGTGTGTGCGTGTGTAGTTATATATCGTATCGGTTCTATTCTCGTCATTTTAACTTATATGCCTTACACAAACAATAATGAAATATATACATTCACTAGCATATTTATTAATTTTATTCTCGGATAGGATCAATAACTGTAATGGTATTCCGAACTTTGAAGTAAAAAATACTTCACATCAGATTTATCGCCGTGTATTGTTAAACCCTATATAATCCCTTTTCTCCTCTTTAAATCATCGTTAAATTTGGTATACTATCATGTACATGTGATTAAATAAACTGAACAGTAACAACGATTAAGTAGAAAACAATGGTATGTATGACTACTATCATTGACCATTGACAGGAACAGGAACCACTTGAAAGAGCTGGATGAATGGTCAAAGAAATGGTTGATGTCTTTTAACCCGGATAAAACAGAAATTATGCTATTTTCAAATACGGAAATTCCAGAACTAAATTTTACATTTAATGGAAGAACTATTCCAATTACAAATTCTCATAAACATTTAAGAGTTACATTCAGCAGCGATGCTAAATGGAATACACATATAGAAAATATATTATCAAGTATTTACAAACACCTGAATGTTCTTCGAAAGTTAAAATATAAACTTTCCAGGAAAAATCTAGAGAAACTCTATTTAGTTTATATCAGACCAATTTTTGAATACGCTAGTGAAGTATGGGATAATTGTGGAGTGGGAAATTCTTATAAACTTGATCAGTTGCAACTTGAGGCTGCTAGAATCGTTACTGGTCTTCCAATATTTGCTAGTTCCATTCTAATTTATAAAGAGTTAGGCTGGGAATCATTGACAGAAAGAAGAAAAAGGAGAAAATTACAAATGTTTTATAATATTCAAAATAATAATGCACCCAGGTATCTTTGTGACTTAATTCCTCCAACGATTCAAAGTACAACCGTTTATCCATTGCGTAATGGAAGTGATATAATAATACCATTTTGCAGATTATCGATTACTTGTGACTCATTTATTCCCTCAACAATACGTCAATGGAATAGCTTAAATCCATCTCTTCGAAATATAGAATCTATTGCAAAATTTAAAACTGAATTAAGAAAACAGAAAGATATTAGACAAGTTCCTGAATATTTCGAAATTGGACCTCGAAAACTTAATATTGCATTAACCCAACTTCGATGTTTTGCTTCTTTCTTAAATTATGATTTGTTTCAAGTAAATATAGTTTCAGATCCGTCTTGTCGTTGTGGGGCCAACCGTGAAGACTCGTATCACTTCTTCTTTGAGTGTTCCCATTATGCAAATATGAGATATAAATTGTTTCACAATCTCAGCTGGCTACCTAATGACTGTGCTATAGACCTCAATCTTTTAACCAGTGGTAATCCTATTCTTTCAAATGAACATAACGAAATTATTTTTAAGCACGTGTTTGAATATATAAAGAGGTCTGAAAGGTTTCTTGTTTAAGTGGTTCACCAAATGAACAATCACACACACCATCACCACCAACCCCTCTCTCTCTTTCTCTAATTCCTTTCTTCATTCTCTGTTCTTCAATTTACACATATTAATGTAATACATATTCATATGCATGCATGCTCTATCAAATAATGTTGTAACTTATTGTATATAGGAGAAGACTTCATAAGTTTGTTTAACTTGTGTCTTATCCTTTTTGCATATTTGAGCAAATAAAATATGTTTAAACTAATCTTGTTAAAGCCAGATGAGAGGTCATGAATGGGGAAAATATTAGACTATGATACGACAAAAGGAACATATCCGTGGTCATTTGATCATGTGTGACACAGATATTCTGTAACGGTTAACCAGGTCATGGTGGTGACCGTAAAAACTTCGAAATGATTACTTCAACTTAACAAATTGGAACCCTTATTTGAGTAGCTTCCTTTTTAGCAGTATTCGTATATAAACGATGCACTTTTAAGTGACTATGTCGACAACACACATCTTGTTGAACTTGAGATAAAGGATACCACAGATACAGCTATGCCTGCTTCATATATTGACATATATCTAGAATTTGAGTCGGTTAAAACCGAAGAGATTTACCCATTGTGAACTATTTCTTAAGATGAATCAACAATTCAGTAGCATCTGCATATGGAGTGAAACGAAATTCTTTGAAGCTCCTATCAAGATTTCCTTCTTTGATCAGAGGGTTCGCTAAAGAACAGGCATATAGATTACGTGGAAAGCTACACAGCGATAAGAAACATAATATTTCAGTCACATGCTCTCGAGCACTGGACTCCCCTCGTCGATCGTGTGAACACATATTCCAAAATAGCAGAAGAAAGACAAAATTTGTGAAACCGTAACCTTTTTTAAAACATACGTTATGCTTTAAGAAATCGTCATCATCGTGGGTGGGTTGATGCCGTTTTGAAAAAGTGGGGATACTGAAAAGGGAGGGTCCATTGTTCGATTGCCCGTGATTTCAGTATCTTATTAAGATATATTTTTTAACTTTCAGGTGCATTAGAAGCTAAACAAATATTTGCTAAACTACAACCGAGGACGGATAAGTCAGAAATCATATTGCATTATAGGTAATAATATTGGTTTTATTTAACATTCGTGATTTGTCTATTTGAACTTTAAGAAGACGGAACTGGAGTTTCTGAATTGGTTTATTAAAACTAATTCTAGTCAGATTTATACTGTGTTTACCGTCAAAGAAGAAAGAGAGGAGAAAGTACATTTATTTGATTAAAATTTACTATTATATTGATTTTGTTTTATACAACGTGTAAGATATATGTCGGACAAGACATGTAAATCATGTCCCACAAGTTTGCTTGTTCATTATCATTTTTCTTTATTAATTATTGTTTAACGTCAAGCAAACGGTCACGACAATCTCTTACACAGAATTAACAGGATCATCCCAGGTGCTCCGGAAGGGTTAGCAGAATTTGTCATCTTCAGTGATAATAAAAAAAATAGACCAAGTAAACATTCTTTTTAATGGTGAGAATATTAAACAGGTAGAATATCATACTCATTTAGGTGTTTCTCTTTCTAGTAAATGGTGTTATCATATTAACAACACATGCCAAAGGGCGACCAAACGAATACACATTTTACGAAAGCTTAAATACTTATTAAGTAGATCCCATTTGAGTGAGATTTATAAAACATATATTTTACCAATATTAGAGTATGGTTGTGAACTGTGGGATGACTATTGTATTCGTGATACCCAAAAATTAGAATGTTTGCAACTTGAAGCAGCAAGGATTGTAACGGGTCTACCTATTTATTCCAGTGCTGAAAGTTTATATTGTGAAACTGGGTGGTCAAAATTGGAAGACCGTCGAAAGTCTAGGAAACTAAATTTGTTTTATAAAATTGAAAATAATATGGCTCCCTCATACTTATCTGACTGTTTGCCAACTACTATTGGAGAAACAGTAACATATAATCTCCGTAATAATGAT
>MJUT01012370.1:221697-233024 GCA_002080005.1 Gigantidas platifrons | reverse complement strand
ACCCCTTTGGTATCTTAGATCTACGGCTTCTGATAACCCCTTTGGTATCTTAGATTTACGGCTTCTGATAACCCCTTTGGTATCTTAGAGTTACGGCTTCTGATAACCCCTTTGGTATCTTAGATTTACGGCTTCTGATAACCCCTTTGGTATCTTAGATTTACGGCTTCTGATAACCCCTTTGGTATCTTAGATTTACGGCTTCTGATAACCCCTTTGGTATCTTAGATTTACGGCTTCTGACTACCCCTTTGGTATCTTAGATCTACGGCTTCTGATAACCCCTTTGGTATCTTAGATTTACGGCTTCTGATAACCCCTTTGGTATCTTAGATTCACGGCTTCTGATAACCCCTTTGGTATCTTAGATTTACGGCTTCTGATAACCCCTTTGGTATCTTAGATTTACGGGTTCTGATAACCCTTTTGGTATCTTAGATTTACGGCTTCTGATAACCCCTTTGGTATCTTAACACTTATCTAATAATAACACGATAGAAAATCTTGTTTTACACCTATGAAACAAGTGTTAGCTGCCAGGAATTGGTAAACTTGTGAACAATTCTGTTTTTCTTAAGCATCAAAAAATAAATTTTGTCTCTGAATTTGACTCTTATTGGTGCTTACAAAACGCCTGGTTGACAAAGTTAAATAACATTTTTTAATTATGTTGTTTGTTGTTCTATTGTCAACTAATATCGTAAGCATTTGAATACAAAAATGTACCTAAGCATACATATACCCAAAATAGTCTAACCATGGTTTGCTAGTGAAACAGATAGTAAAACGCACCTATTGTTAGTGAAACAGACAGTAAAACGCACCTATTGTTAGTGAAACAGACAGTAAAACGCACCTATTGTTAGTCAAACAGACAGTAAAACGCACCTGTTGCTAGTGAAACAGACAGTAAAACGCACCCATTGTTAGTGAAACAGACAGTAAAACGCACCTGTTGCTATTGAAACAGACAGTAAAACGCACCTATTGTTAGTGAAACAGACAGTAAAACGCACCTATTGTTAGTCAAACAGACAGTAAAACGCACCTATTGTCACTTACATATTGACCACATTTCAATAGTCTTAGCCTTGAATGACTTATAATATTGCATAAAATATTGAATGGCAAAAGTTGATTTATAGAGTAAGACAGGTTAAAACTACAATGATAGAAACACAACAAAAGCATTCCTCATATTGTTAAACATTCAGTCTTATAGATATTGTCTGATTTTCAAAGATAAATAAGACATACAAAGAGTAACAAAGTCCTAAGGGAAAGTCGATGTGAATGGGGAAAAAACAACACACAAACATAAATATTAGAAGATCGGAAATGACTTACTTCAACAACCAAAAACCGGAAGTGAGATTAAAGTATGCGGTCATGACACTATCCAGTGCGATTTGTGTTTGCTAGTACTTGACAAATGGGAAATCACATCACTCTCTCCACTTTATACCGTGTTCTGATTGGATGATTTTGGACCAGTACAAATATCCAGCTCTTACTCCAACGGAAATGGTCCTCAATAATGGCTGTCGTCGTGAAGTTCTCATTTCCAAAGTCAGTTAAGTCTGTTGTCTCTAGGCGGTCAAGAACCGTTAGTGATATTTTGTATACATTTATCTTGATATTGTATTTAATGATAGTGATCTAATTCAATACCGCCGCGATCGTTGAATAGTGGAATCACCAATAAAATTTGCGAGTTTTATTCCCGATCGTGGTGAGATTTTCTGGACACAATTGAGACATCCACTTTAGTACGGACGATGAATTCTCTCATTATATTTATCTGGGTGTTGGGCCGGTTCTCCGAGGGCGCAATCGAACGAGCTGCCCTGCACGTCATGTGTAGTGGACAGTGGTTCCCTCTCGATGATGATGAGGTTACCAGGTTTTGACACGGAAACCATGAACATGGATCTTCGTGGGTAACATCTTTAAGAGTTCCATGCTTTTTACACATTAAAGACCTCTTTGCTAGATTTTCAAATTTGCGATTTGCAGCCGCTGAAAGATGTTACATTTTCCATACCTACCCTAAACTTTTCAGGTACCATCAAAAGTAGTTGACACGGTTGCGCCACCCTACCTCATTTCTTTATAGTTTCTATATATTGTGGAATTCGTACATGTCCTGAATATATATGAAATATGCTCCTGGACGTTAAGCAACCTACAATTAGTAGTACAGTACATAATGTACTACTATTAGTATTAGAGGCTTGAGTTCCCGCGTGATTGTGTTCCTTGACCTCTGGCAAAATATATAACACTATAAATGAGTGCTTGGATCCCACACCAAGTGTGAAAACTGTTTCCCGATACCTACCCATGGCCGTCAGTTTCACATGTCAGGTCATTGTATCTGTTAGTGATTTCTTCCCGCAAACAAATCTGTAGTCATATTATAGCTGACAAATCGTTGAAAGTGACGATAAACTCCAATCACCCAACATATCGAATGCTTAATGATAATCTGCAAGTTTGATATTAATGGTTACGAATGGTTCCGCCAATAATGTCTACAGCTTGTCATTGTCCGAAGAATTAGAAACAATCAAAATACAGAAACATTGTATAATAATGGAGATATATTAAGAGTATTGATGTAGACAATAAATCAAATTATTATATATTACATAATTATATTCTTGACTACTACGAGTAGATCCATGTGATATTCTCAAGCCAGGCTTACTGTTAATAAATTTATAAAGAATTGGAGACGTCTAATGGTCTACTTAAACATTGATAGGCAACAAGAGTAAATGGATAGATTTGTGAGAGATTTGCTTATGTTTCTGTTTAACAGAACAATAATACATCGGTATCAATTTTCATGGGTGTAGAATATATATAGGTATAAGATCTTAATTTCGTGGATTGCATAGTGTTTAATTATAGCTCTATTCTAACATGTCCTCCTTCGTCCGCTTTGTTTACAAACGAGCGAGTTATCCATTCGGTATAATCTCATTAGCACATGCGCCGGTGAATGTGACTAACTTTTCCATTGGCAGCATAAATTGTGTGCGACATTTTCCGCAAACGTAAATATAAATTACCGCCTTACAATCAGAGTATAATATCGTATTTGTACTCTCAGACATATCTGGCTTCTGGCTCAGGATAAAATACAAATATCCGCCAATCCATGCTAAAACTCCCGACACATTCTGGCTTCCATGATTTATTTCTTACTTAATATTATATTTATCATTTTGCTTTTTCGTATTGAATGATCAAAAAGGGTGGGGGTTGTAATACATTGGTTAAAACAATGTCAATCAAATTGGATGGTGCACGGTTTATGGTGGTTAACGCCACTTTCAACAATATTTTATTTATATCGTGATAGTTAGTTGTATTGGTGGAGGAGACCGGAAGTACCCGGGGAAAAGGAGGAGACCGGAAGTACCCGGGGAAAACCACCGACCTGTTACAAATTCAATCAAATTGGAAATCATGTTCTAACTTGGTAAAAAATGAAAACTGATACCCCACGAATTAAAGTAATGTGACTGCAAATAATGATATAACATATTTTCAATGGAATGCACTAAGTATCACGCGGTTGTATTATGTCAACAAGGTCTGATGGTACAGACAATCAGAGATCAATACTCGTAGTTAGTTGTCATGTGGGATTGACGCAACGGAAACTTTGCCATTCGTTTTGCAAAATGTAGTTCAACAAATGATCCATAATAGTAATCCAGGATTTCCGATGAATACACTAAGTATATTTCTTACTGTTTCATTTGGGAGACATCATTATCTAGTATTGATACAGTAAAGATCTACGTCATATTCTGTAAATAATGAGATCATTGATATCAGGACAAATGTCTTTTTCATCTACATTTTAATATTGGTTTTATTGGTTCCGCATCCTACACGTAGCGAGGTGTACTCGATACAACTCTGTGTGGAATGCCCGTTATGTTCATCGGATATTGATGTCCTTTCTAGCTATATTGTACAAAAGTGGCCGTTGAGATATAACACAAAAAATGATATACATGTAGCGAGTGGTCATAGTTGTTCGCTACTATATGAGTAACACAACGGGTGTCTTTTCAGAAGCAGGAAGTACTTATTCTTCGTGAGCATCTGCGTTTACCTCTGTGTATTATATAGTGAGGTCAGTGTTGCTCGTCTTTTTTTTCAGTTTTCTTTGTTGTGTGTGTGTGCTTTTTTTTTTGTCTGTCTTCGTTCTGTATCATCTATTCGATGTCGACAGTGTCTCTGGATTGTCTATTTCTGAATGACCCTTCGGTTTTCTCTAATGTTGCTTTCCAATTTATTCCTATGAAAATGAAGTACCTTTTATCATTACAATTTTCAAATAATTTTCATCTTTTAATGATTTATATACGGTCTTGAATTCTTTAAGTTCTATTAAAAGTATTTAATTATATTGTAATTTGTTACCTTCACATTTAGAATGGAGAGATACGAGGACATTCTCCAACTTAAAATCCACCCATTGTACTTTATTAATTATTGATCTTGTAACAAAGAAAAGTCTGTGTATAGTACATTAGTATATAAAATACAAAGAGAACAATAACTCTCCATTCCTTAAAAATAATGGAGAGTTTTGACAATAGATTTACATAACAGGCGGATTTTAACTATGTATCTACTCATATTGATTAAACGTATACAGTACACGGAATGTTTCTTGTACTTGCATTGAGGTGCAACATTTACCTCTTGTAGATAAACTACAATTGACGCCACCCTTATACATGCTTTTTGCACAGATGCCATTCATTTACCTAGATCGATCTGTGGCGGTGTTCGAATGATTTATCAAATATTATTTATGAAATCAGTGTCTTAGGCCACTGTCATTTGTGATTTCTACTCCCAATTTATTCCACTTTTATAAATTACCACCATGCATAATATATGTGAAATATAGTTGAAATTAGCTTACACAAAAGACCTTTTAAATCTGCCACCTTTTTGTGCCTGTCCCAATCCAGAAACGTCATATCTAACGTCTTATGTTGTGGCCTTTTTTATGTTCAATGAGCTGAAGTGAGAATTAGTTGTTTGTTTCGTTGTTATTTGTAGAACTGTTGAGCGTCACCATTTAAACTTTATTTTCATAACCTATAAACTATTTCAAATCTATAAAAATTACCACCTGTTTTCTGTTGGCATGGTAGGAAATTTTCAAGATTAAATTCTTTTTGAATATATTCTAACATGAGCATGATCATTGCTGCTCTTAATTCCTCTAAGGGAGTTCTAAGTACAACAATTGTATATGGTGTACCCTACAGCCTTCCAAATAATACATTTGTCATTAAGTGTAGAATATTTAAGGAAGCTTGATCAATGAACTAACTTCAAGTTGTCACTAAATGTATACGTTATTCTTCTATCACAAGTACAAAACGATCGCCCAAGACAAGGCAAGTCGTCAGTGATAGATTAACGTCTTCATGTTGAAAAATGTTCTTATATGACACAAACAGTTCTGTCATTGTCGTAAACAAAATATAAGATCGAGGAGAGAAACTAATTATTAGTCATTTGTATTGTTGTCAATCTTGTTTATTTAACAAGTGTTTTCTTGTTTATTTGTTTATTGAGAATCCATAGTGTGTTTTTTTTTTATTACTTCAGTGATTCGGCAATGACACATAATTATTATTCCATATTGTCTACCCACGACACAATTTGTACTTTGTTGTATAAGATTTATTTCGGTATTTTGTTGTACCAGTTGACAACAGAAATACTACATATGTACGTCAGTTTAGCATTTTACTGTATTCGTAGAAATGTTCGCTTGTGGGGATTTTCGATTAATTTGTGTTCCACTAAAATGCCACACGCGGAAAGTTTTCAATTTATGTGTTTATCTAGAATTCCAACATGACCTCCTTCTTTCGATTTGTTAACAAACGAGCGAGTTATCTATTCGGTATAATCTCATTAACACATGCGCCGGTGAATGTGACTGACTTTTCCATTGGCAACATAAATTGTAACCCGATGGAGGGCGCAGTATTATTCGAGTTACATAAATTGTGTGCGACATTTTCAATAGTTTTCAATTGAAGTGCTTAACTAGAAACGATAGTTTTCAATATATGTGTTTAACTAGAAATGATAAATTTCAATTTAAGTTTTTAACTGGAAGCGATAACATTGACTCCCATGTGAATGGTTCGTAAAACACAAATCATAAAACAATTAAAGACTAATATTAAATAGTTTGTTTATGAATTATATTTAAAAAAAAACAATCTATTCAAAATGATATATTCAAATAAATAAAACATGGTGCGTTTGAGATTTTATTTTTATGTCTGAATGGTAATTTTCATTTTTCTTTACTCTTTTGTAAATGTTTGTTTATAATATTTTATAATACATTTCATTGGTTTAATAATAAAGTATGATGTAATAACAATTACTGACGATTTCTCAGGGGATGCATGTTCTCAAATAAATTTGGTTATCTACAAAATAAAATCTTTCCGTTCTCATAACCTTACTAGATCTTGATATGGATTCCACATGAAATTAATGACGCCGAGTAAACTGAAGGTTCATCAAGGCATATTAACCATATTTTGAACAATACAATATCATATCTAGTCTATAGGGTTATATCTGATTGTTTTGTCTTAAAGACAAATGTTTTGATTATAAGGCAAAATGACTCTTATTATCTGTAGAAAAATCTGATTATGTACTCGGCACAACGCCGATAAAACGTAAGGCTTCATATGGGCAATCATTGTGGCTTAACCAATCAAGTTCGAAAATAGATTACTTAGATTCACGATTAAAAATATCTTAATATGTTAAAAAGTAAAGCAACTATTTATGACATTATTATCTATAAATATAACCCTTGTCATTTAAATCTCGAAAATATTTATGGTTTTCTCCGATTTCCTCCACCAATAAAACTGACAGCCACGATATAGCTGAAGTATTGTTGAAAGTGGTGTTAAACACCATGAAACCAATCGATAAAATTGCACCCTTATAAAATACGTCTTTCCTAAGAAGTAATGTATGTTACCTGTCTGTGTGGGAAATTTCATCTCTTCTAATAAGAACACGTTAAGCTTGTATGCTACGTGACAAAGGCGTGACAGAATACAACAAATTGGCACCAATAATCTGAAGTAAAACAATGAACTGCTGTAAGGTTACTTTTTCTTTAAAATTTACCCTTTAGAGCCTCGCCACGTCGCGACTTTCCTCGTTTATTTATGATTGATGGCTTCTATTGAAATGTAATCTTTCCGATATGAATGTCTCAAACTGCAATTTGTCCTTTATTCATTCCTAGGACAAATCTAATTTGTCATTCATATAGAAAAATAGAAGGCTATACAGAACTAAATCAAGCCGCATAATAAAATTTTCTTGTTTACAAATAAAGCATTGTGGTAGAATTACAATCTAAACATGTCAATTGACCACTAAACAACGGATACGGGGTCAATAAGTGTAACGTAGGTGTCCTACGTATAAAAGTATAATTTACATGTAAATATGACGTTGTTAGATCTTTTGTAATAGATGTCTCCTCTGTGTAATAGAAAAGGTTGTATGCAGATTGAATTAATTCGGACGAACAGATATTGCTACAATAAGCTATTTTGTGGTTCTTAAGTTAATTTACGATTCTCTAGAAATCTTGTTATAACTTCAATTACTCGTATAAATAGAACAATACCAAGGAACAGGGTAAGAAAAGTTCAAGAGGTTGTTGAAAGTAAACGATACAAGACGAACAATAACAGTGTAATTAATGCTTATAGAGGCTTAATAAGAAATATATTCTGTAGTTTATATAACATATGTAATACGACGACTGGTACAATAGGAAGTACATTGGGGAAACAGTATGTTTCTATAGTAACAAATCATAATAGAACATATTCATAGCAACGATCGGAGGAGGTGAGAGGTGATTGTTCGTTTTGTTTAAATTGGTGGAATTGTTGACCATCAATGTTTAGACTTTCGCTTCATAAAGTTATTGAAATCACAATGAACTCAAATGGATGAGAACTAGCAAAACTCATAGCAGTCCAGACATTGGTGGGGAAGGAAATCGTAGGGTTAAATAACTCATAGCAGTCCAGACATTGGTGGGGAAGGAAATCGTAGGGTTAAATCGGTTTTCTACTCTACTGTTGTGATCATATGGTAGTTGGTAGTTATAACTACCTATGCAATCAGTGTCTATCACCACTGAAATTGTGAGTTTGAATCCCTCTCAGACGAGGTCTACTCGATACAACATTATGTGATAAAGTTTGTCAGTGACTTGCGACAGGTTGGTTGTTTTCTCTGGGTATTCTGGTTTCCTCCACCAATAAAACAGACCGCCATATATAACTGAAATATTGTTGAAAGTGGCGTACAGTTCGCAGTAACTATTAACTATCTCTGGCTTATTGGTTAGAGTGTTCACACCGGAACATAGCTGTGATTTGCTGTTTATGCACTAAATACACAACAAAGAGGGTGGCTCAATGAGTTAGGTCGTTGGATCGAACAACTCATACAAGCCTATCACCAATACGGCGTAGGTTCGCGCCCAGCTTTGTAAATTACAAAAAGGTGCACTCGACTCACAGCCGCAAGTGATAAAGCTTATCAGTTGCTTGCCCATGGTCGGTGATTCTCTCCGGGTACTCCGGCTTCCTCCACCACTAAAACTGGTCGCCATGATATAGCTGAAATACTGCTGAAAGTGGCATTAAACACCAAAGATCAAAATCACAACAAAGACATGCTCGTTTGGAATCAAGATAATATGTCAGAGTAGAGTACAACGACATGTCTATGCGAAGACTAATGTTGCCGTGACGAAATATAAAAAAATATAATACTACATTTCTCTGACGTCACACTATTGTTCGAACAGTGGATTATTTTTAAGAATCTACAGATTATTCTTTTGTTCTTGAATATATGAACTTTAACCTTTTATTGTTTTAGGCTTAAAAACGTGATATACATATTTAGGACTTTCGGGTACCGAACTACTGCTGGGCTTTTTAAAGTCTAATTTGACTTTCAAAACTTCCATCTAACCACTCTGCTACGGTGACCACACTACTATATTCTATAATTAGTATATATAACTCTTGATAGTAAGCTTTGTTAAAAAAAGCAATTGATCAATATATACAAGACACGATACAAGTATTTCAGATCTGGCATAATTTATGCTCATAACTGAGGAGTATTCTCGCAATACAAAAACAACCAACGATCGAACCGCCGCCGCAATTTAACAAATAAGACAGACCACAGGTGAACATTTTGGACACTTGAAAGACCTTGAAATATCTAAATATAAACGATTCTTTTCACTTGAAAGACCGTGAAATATCTAAATATAAACGAGAATCGAAAGCACGAATGCCGATAAACTTTTGTACAGCTATATCATGTTTGGGAGGGGTATTTCCGAAAAATACCAGTCGAGAAACGAAAAAGTTCCCTAGCCGAATGGCGAGGGAAATTTAGTCTCAAGAGTGGTATTTTTCGCAAATACCCCTCCCACCAAATATTATTTAGAACACTGGCTAAATAAATAATACCTTTTGTTTGTCGTTTTCAGGGCCTAACATGATGTATCTGTTTAATTCTACCGAATGATGTTACATAAAACGCACAACTGATAACATTTTACAAATTTTGTTACAAGCGTCTCGATGAAGGGTAAAAACGGCAAATACGATTGTGCAAATACCATGAAAAAAAAAGTTAAATCTTATGCAAATACACTTACATGAAGTAAAATTTCTGCAAATTCACAATGCAAGGCCTGCATTTGTAAAAATATCACGGCTATCAACCAATCAGAATCCATCATTCTTATATAAGGTGTAATTATATGTTGTTTATTTTTGGTTAATTGTGGCTTATTTAGCTTTCTGAACATTAAAAAGGTAAAAATATAAAATGAAAACATTGTTGCAGATAGAAATGTATTATATAAGGGAATACACACCAACTTGTAGATTCTTAAAAATAATCAACTCAACTCTTACGGGTCTCGTTGATTATTTTTAAGAATCTACAGTTGAAGTGTATTCTCCATTACATAGCTCAGCATGCTCGTCTTGTACTCGGTAGGCTCTTCGTCATATCATTAAAACGTCACTTGTTCACGCCATGATATGTCTAATAATTGCTCATTTGTCTTTACAATCAATAGCTTACGTTCCTAATGTACTAGAACGTGACGTTTTGATACTTTATTCTTATAATAAACATGTTTTATTGTGTATATAGCTTTATCATAAATTTTATTATTAAACCACCAGTAGTTCATATCATGTAATGGCGTTTTACGCATTTTTAATAGTATTGCACTGATGACGTGGTGGCTTTTTGTTTGGGGAATGAAAACGAATCGAATACACAGGGAATATCATAATAATTCAGCAAGGCGGTGATAAAGTGTATCACGTAATGTTGTATTGCGGGTTTGAATCGAACATGCAATTTTGTTAGTAATATGCACTGATTGCATGTGGAGGTCACCACAACGACGACCCTTTTCATATGGTGATTGTCTAATGTACTAGGGTTGGGGTGAACATTCAGCTGCACCACAGTACCCAACTTTACCTTACGTGACCTCTCTGTGCACTCGACAGCTACTTTATAGCTTGAACATCATTCAATAGTGCGTTCAACACCGTAATCCGTAATCCAGCACAAAAGGAAACATTTGAGTACAACATGAAACATATCACACATTGTACATGTCCATTACAGGTTATTGAGTGAGTTGTTTAATGCCAACTCAGCAATTTTTTGCAATATCATGGCGAGAACAAGTTAATTTTCAATGAGATGATGATGAGGACCGCTTTATTCTAGACTAACACGATGAGTTAACTCACTGAAACAACAGTCCGCGGGTAGATAAGAATATCTCTGTAACAACAATCCGCGGGTAGACATGTCGCTCTACTCGGACACATTATTCTCACCCCTTGGATAAAGTAGTCCATTAATTTAGGTGAAAAAGATTTGTCTATCTTACCCCGGCTCCAGGGTAAGACAAGCTACACGCCGTTTTTCCCGCAAAATTATTTTCCATTGTTGAATTAAATTGTCGATTTATAGTGTCTTGGCAGTATTTTAAATGTATTTCACAATAAAATACAATGTATTTTATAAATATGTTATATAAATGCTACTACAACCGCGATAAATGCCTGTCAAAAAGTTGTTTGACGTCTGGTGAAAAAGGAGGTAATTTTTTTTATTTACGTTAGATACGTTAGTTACCGAACAAG
>MJUT01012370.1:190311-203446 GCA_002080005.1 Gigantidas platifrons | reverse complement strand
CAGGACAGTGACCGGTCATGTATGTGTGACACACCTCTACCAAGTCAGGACAGTGACCGGTCATGTATGTGTGACACACCTCTACCAAGTCAGGACAGTGACCGGTCATGTATGTGTGACACACCTCTACCAAGCCAGGACAGTGACCGGTCATGTATGTGTGGCACACCTCTACCAAGTCAGGACAGTGACCAGTCATGTATGTGTGACACACCTCTACCAAGTCAGGACAGTGACCGGTCATGTATGTGTGACACACCTCTACCAAGTCAGGACAGTGACCAGTCATGTATTTGTGTGTGTTGAGGTATACATTTTTCCTCAGTCTACGATTTTGCTATTGGCTATAAGAACTATTCCGGTGGTGTTTGTGTTTTAATTGTTTTGATATAAACAGAAGTTGGATCATAGTGATGCCTTTGTAAATAACTAACCAAGACATGTGTTCTCTTGTCCCCCTTAGTTGTAAATTTGTATAGGTCGACATTGTATTGTTCCTATAATTTTTTTTTTTTTTTTTTTTTTTGGAGAGGTAATTTCCCAGAAGATTCAAGCTGAGTATGTACTAGTATATGTAGTAGATATCACCTTTATCTATGTGGATACATGCTATATATAATATGCCCACGTCTCTACTTCATATTCCATTACACGTCACATGATGATAATTCACGAATACAAATCTGTTTTTTTGCTATGATAAAATCATGAATACAAATCTGTTTATGCTTGATTTTGTTATGGTAAAATACATGATATACTTTGCAGTAGGGAAACCATATCAATAAATACAAATAAACGTGAACTTAGCTTGATACGTAATAAAAACTCATTTTAAATCTTCATTCATCAATGCAATACGTTGCTTTAAAATACAGGCATTACCCATTTGTTGTGTATGTGAAGAAATTCTGTATCAGAGGCATTGTATGACAGAATAATTATAAACAATCACAGATGTATAATGAACTTGTCAAGGATTCAAATGACCCAAAGCATATACAAGTGATTATGTCGCCAAACCTTATTGTGATGTATTATACAAACGTGGAAACATCAATATTGAACGGGATATAACTTTACATAGAACATTAATATATATATATATATTAATAAAGCAAGCTCGACCGAAACTGACAAAACAAAATAATTTAAGAGAGTTGCGGTGATAATTAGTCAGTTTTGTTTTTGTGTTATCGTTTTCAAACAATTCCCTACAGAAATGCTTCGTATATTATTCACTAATAAGGTTCAAACTAGTTCGTTTTTTGTTTACATCAAACAGTCGGTAGAATTTTAAAGCAGCCATTCTATTCATTGTTTTCAAATTTCCAATCACAAGGAAACATCGGCGTGTGGAAATGGACTCTAATTACTCCGTTGTGGAATACCTACAGTATCTGAAACAGAGGCATTGTGTTACAGCATGCATCAAATTAATCCCTAGAACAGGCTAAATCATTCCTAAAATCATTCCTACGTCAGCATTTCACCTTTGTTATACGTCATTCGCCATTTTGAATAATTTCTGTCTTTTGCTTAGACGGGGTACTTCTTTCTTTTGTTCCTGTCTTACATGGTTTACAATTTGTAGTTGGTTTGGCTTAATGTACAATATTCGTCAAAATGTGCTTTGCCGTCAAGTAGGCTGTAAACTTTGTTCACATCCTTGCTATGCATATATCTGTGATTCATTTTCTTTCAAATCGTGCGAGAATGTCCGCCATGAGGGACATCTCTCCTTCCGGTGTGGCAGAGTAGTGATATTCTATAGCTAGGGGAGTTAATATAGCCTCTGTTTCAGATACTGTAATCAAATACACGACTCGACGTTAGGGTGGGATTTAAATGACGCGTCCAATGCATGTGAAATACCATACTCGTTGCGCGTATAAGACAATTTGCATCAACTCCTCATGACCAATCAGATTGTAGGAAGAGGTCGTTGATGGCCCATTACCAGGAATTATTTTCCTAACGTCTCTATCACCTAGAGAAATTCCCCCAATTCCCAGTAGCATTCATATTAAAGCTTCAACCCATGCCAGTATCACAATTTTAAACGAAACTGTTTACTCTTCGCAAGTACTGGGGATCACCTTCGCTTTTGTTTTTGTACATGGGGTCCTTGTTGCTCATCTTTTGTGCTTCATATGTTGTTTTGTCTGACCTCTGACACAATTTATTGACTCGATCCAATACCATCAATTTCTCTGGATTGTCCATTCGGTTTTCTCTGTGTCTCTCGAATTTCTATTCTTGCTTGCCCCTTTGGTTTTCTCTAACGTTAGTCTACTTACGTGATGTATTGTTTTGTACTCTCGTTATTGTCATGAGTATAGTTGAAAACCAATCAATGTAACATAAATGATTTTTTTTTCTTTGATGTTTTTTTTTATTAATAAACCAGCTTAAAAAAAACATATGAGTACAAACCATGGTTCATTATCTGGAAATGTTCTTATTGTATCATATTCAATTAATCAGCCATATACGATTTGTTGAATCCGAATCGCAAATTTCTGATGTTATCCGTTAGTTTCTAGGAATACAAAGTTTTTAATGATTGAAGCAGTAGTTAAATTACGTTTACATAATGCCGTCTACACCATACACCACAAATAACACATTTTAGCTAGTGCTTGGTAGCGCATATTTTCAATTAGAAAAATAAATTTGATTTTATTTGTATTTTATTCAACTAATGATGTATCAATGAGAAAATCGACTTGTAATTACTACCAGTGACAGTCGTATAATGATGCGTTATAAATACATCACATTTGATAAATAGAACAATTATTCTTCATCCTCCAGTACTTATAAAAAGTCAGTAATAATGGTAAATATCTCTCATATTATCACAACAATAACAGATTTAGGCTCATTCTGACAACTACTCCTAAAATTAACCCCTAGGAATCAGGCACAAAGAAACGGTGTCAAAATCGAAAAAATTAACAGCAAGAAAAAAAAGGCAGAACTTAAGCTTGGCATTATTTCTTTAGCCTAAAATCTGTCTTCCCTTTTGGCAACATTCTGCTTTATTCCGAATTCGGTTTATATATCCTATGAAATTATGAAAAACTTTTAGACATACATGTAGGTGGACTTAGATTAAATGTTTTACCTTTTTCTGGTCGAGATTGAATTCAGAATTCTTCTGTTGATGGGATCAAACGTGTACGACAATATTTAATTCTTTTTTTCAATAAACTTTGCAAAATAAACCAATCCATTTTATTTTTCTTTGGTTTTTTCTCAAATTAAACTTTATTAGTAAACAGTTGACAAATTATTGACAGTGGTTGACAGGTGTGTTTATCTGGGTGACGTTTGTAAAAGTTAATTGCCAATTAATTATCTACAGCTATCAGTGTAGAAATGTGAAAAATGAAGATGAGAATTGCTGTATAAACTAGAGAATATATTAGACAGATAATAAAAAAAAATTTTTGTTATATATAAATAAAAATAGTAAAATCAAAGAACACCAGAGGCATAACAAAAATCTGAAACAACAGGCTATCGAAAGCCCCACCAAAAAAGTGTTTTGTAATACGTCATAAACATATTTTGAGACAGGTTGTGACGTCTTAACAAATGAATATATATATATATATATATATATATACAGTGGCGGATTCAAGGGGGGGCTTTGGGGTCTTCAGTCCCCCCCCCCCTCCATCGAAAAAGTCAATCACATATATTAATATACGCTTTTCAAGACTATTTAACGTCACGATATGGCTTTTAATCGAATGGTTTCGATCTGTGTGATGAAAGTAAAACAAAATACAAATTAATTTCTTTGTATTTATTTAATCTTCAAAGAGGTAATTCAGTAATTATGCTAAATCAAAGTTTATTTGAAGTTTTTATGAATGTATTGTCAAAATACCAATTAATCAGGTATTGCCGTTATATAAACATGTCTAGTGTCATAATTTTATATAGGTACATGTTTAACGGCTGATTCCCCGAACACCAACTTTCAAAAAGATCAAGACATTGATCACTGTAATTAAAATGGATTAAGGGGCCAGCATAGGGGAAACTATTTTGTAAACCTCAGGTAAACTTGGGTAAATCTTGTGGATTAAAAATAAGGAAAACTATAATTAATATTTATTTTTAAATTTAAGAAAAAGTATGAAAATAAAACATATGAAATGTATGAAATATATATTAGTATTAAAAACATTCATTAATATTATTCCCTTTTAAGTAAGTACTATTCAGGGACGGATCCAGGATTTCAAGTTAGGGGGCAGACTTAAAATAATCGAAAATTTTGGGGATATTTCGTGTGAAAAATCACGATTTTACTAAGAAAAATCATATTTTTTCCAATTTTAGGGAGGCGCGCGCCGGGTGCGCCCCCCCCTGCTATTTATAGTTTTACAATATGACATAATAAGCAAAATATAATGGTTACTTGACATATATTTTTTTTCTTTGAAAAATAAGCATTTTATATATCAATACAACTAAGACATATGACATAATAAGTAAAATATAATGATCTTAAAACATTTAATTGACTCATATTTTTTCTTCTTTGAAAAATAAGCAATATTTATAAATAAATACAACTAACCACACATTTAAACAAGACATATGGCATAATAAGCAAAATATGTTGGTCTTAAAAACAGTTACTTTTTATTTTATTTATTGTTTATTCATCCAAGGTGAAGTAGCTGAGATGCAGAATCTGCGTAGGTCATCAAATCTGTCATTCTGTTCTGGAATCTTTCTTTCAGGATGGCAAGACGACGGTCAGTGTTGAGATACTTCTTGGCACGTGGTCGAACGGTTGCTCTGGTCTCTCTGGATTCTTTTGATGTCAATGGAATTCTGTTTTCCTTGAATGTCTGAATGATGATGAATATATATTTGGATGTGAGTGCTGAACCTTCCTCTTCAGCTTACCATGCCTCGATGTTGTTTGTTGTACGGGGTCCTTCTGTTACAAAATGATTCCAAACTAGTCTGTCACCTTCTACCCACTGCTCTGTTATGTAATCTGTAAAGGGCTGGGTGCCATGTGGTATATCGGTATCTTCTAGATCTTCTAATGCCTGTAACCAAACATCTTCTATACAATCAAGGTGTATCAGTGGTAGGACAGCTGCACGTCGAATGAGAGTTCTGACCTCCTCGTTGTCTCGGTATAATGTTTGCAGTCCTGTTGTCTGTGCCTTTTTCCATACACACTGGGTAAAATGAAAGAAACAGCCTTTAATTATGATGCCTGGTATGACCTGTCGTATACCGTTGTGTACAGCAACTTCAAAGTCAGCGAATGCTCTGGTTGGTGTGAATGGCAAATTTAGTATGGACATGTGTTCTTTATGTAGAGTGAAAAATGTGGTATATACAAGCTGGCTCTTTCCTGGGAGAAGTGCATATACCACAGGAGTCATGGTACCGTCAATCATAATGTGTATACTATATATCTGATGAAACATGCTGGGACAGGTATAAAAAGTGCCATCGCAGTAGAATGTGTCAGCAGTTGAAAGATCTGTAAGGTTATCTGATGTGGCAAAAGCTATCATTCTGTGTGTCTCGCTGTCATCGAATAGGAGGAATCTGTCCCCTGTTGCTGTCTCTTTCCACTTGCCATCAAGTATAATGTCATCACGAGTAGTTGGTAGTGCTGGAGTTTGCTTTCGTCTGGCTCTGTACAGTGATGACTTAGCTGAGTTAAAGGTTGGAATGCGCTGTACTACGGTTTTTGAGATGTCNGTCGAATGAGAGTTCTGACCTCCTCGTTGTCTCGGTATAATGTTTGCAGTCCTGTTGTCTGCCTTTTTCCATACACACTGGGTAAAATGAAAGAAACAGCCTTTAATTATGATGCCTGGTATGACCTGTCGTATACCGTTGTGCACAGCAACTTCAAAGTCGGTGAATCCTCTGGTTGGTGTGAATGGCAAATTTAGTATGGACATGTGTTCTTTATGTAGAGTGAAAAATCTGGTATATACAAGCTGGCTCTTTCCTGGGAGAAGTGCATATACCACAGGAGTCATGGTACCGTCAATCATAATGTGTATACTATATATCTGATGAAACATTGAAATATACACAATAATTGTATTTATTAAAATTAATTTTATATCAAAATAAAATAAATATCCTAAATTTATATTAAAATTAAATAAATATGCAAAATTTATATTACAATTAAATAAATATGCTAAATTTATATTGAAATTAAATAAATATAATAGTCTATTTTATCTAAATATTTATTTAAATGGTTTTTGTTATTTAAATTTTGATATTCTAAAATAAAACCTTATTTTTGTAATGATTTTATGTATTATTGAAATTAATTTTATATCAAGTTGATGTTCGGGTAACATACCCTTAATTGTGCTCCCTTACTGAACCTCAGTTTAATAGACTCTAATTGCTAAAACAACAATATGTACCATATGTGATTTTAAGAAAGTTGGCGTTCGGGGAACACACCATGTTTAACCACCAACACTTGTAAATTGAGGCTCTTTGAGGGGAATTCTTTTTTAAATAACATTTATTTTTACAAATAAAATTAAAGGCAATTGTTGCTGTATTAAAAAAAAAATATATAAGCTTCCGTTTTGAAAATATATAAATACAACATATTTTAAACTCTAAATGAAAATATTAATACATTATAAAATAATTAAAATTAATTGGAAATGAAATAGACTTAAATTAGATTTGTGCCTGCTATTGCTCAGACCCTTCAGCACTTTACAAAACTGTCAAAACACACATATATCAGACAGACCAAGAACAGCTGATGTAACTTTTTTGTTGTATATATTCCATTTTCAACTTTGATTTTGTCGTAACCATTGTTATTGTTCAAATGTGTCTGGCTTTTAAGAAATCACTACAAGAAATATCACTTGACATAGGCAGAGTCTTAAAAAGCATAACTTTAGTTCAGAGCTCACTAGACTGCAGAGAAAATGTTGAACAATTCAACCACCAGTGTTTTGAGAGGAGTGTTAAAATATGTGAACCACTATAGACATAGAGATTAAAAAACCTTGAATATGCGAGAGACACATAATGAGAGATAATGTTGAAGACCACTTTCGCTGTACCTTTTCTCGATTATGCGCTAAATGAAATGACAACAAGGTATACCGACCTACATGTACACGCCAGAACCGCTTTGGGACTACAGTTGGTTCCATCTATTATTTGAAATATTGCTCCATAACTGAGCCCTCCCGTCAACCGAGTCTCTGGATCCGCCCCTGATATATTGCATCAGCGGTCAACATAGAGTCATTGGTTCAAGACATTAGATAAAGTTTGTCAGTGACTTGCGAAAGGTCGGTGGTTTTCTCCTGATACTCTAGTTTCCTCCACCAGTAAAACTGATCGCCATGATATAACTGAAATATTGTTGAAAGTGGCGTTAAGCACCATAACCCTAACCTCTGACCATATCCCAAAATCACACTATTGTTATTATGGGGTATAAATTGTCGTTTATATTACCGTTACATATTAAACACCCAACGAAATTTCTTTTTCCAATTTGAAAACTATTCCGTGAATATTAATATCTCACTATTTTTATATTATAATTATTTCCACAGCAATCATTATAAAAATATACAATTATGACTGTGTTGCTTATGAAAACCTAGGTATATATTTTAGTACGCATGACGACGCATTTCTGGAATAACCTTCATCAGGTACGTTACTGTAATAACCTTCACCAGGTACGTTACTGTAATAACCTTCATCAGGTACGTTACTGGAATAACCTTCATCAGATACGCTCATAATCAAAACATATGAAAGACAAATTATTTTTCTGGTTCAAAAATGAATTCAAATTGAGCCAGTCTCAACACTAGATACTTTATTAGACAAACAACGATAAAGTTGAAATCAAAACTTATAACAATATATCAGAGAAAACTTGACAGATCATTTTAAACGTATGACAGCTTCTCTTGTGAATTTGTCTGGGTAAATAACTCGTTATCATTTAAGTATTGTTTTCTAAATCCAATATTCTACAAGAAATCTCAAAAATGAAGCTAAATGTGAAAAGTTCAAATACAGATTGATTCTTCAGTTTTATATAAATTGTGTTGGTTTTTTTCTTCATTGTTTGACAATATTAAACTGTCCCTGTTTGTGTAGATCTTTTCAACTGTGGGTTTTGCTGAATTTACGAAAATACAATATTGCATATTTTGTTTGTTTTATTGCATATAGTTGAGAGATACAAATAACAATGTGTAGAGAAAATTTAATTGTGTGAGCCACTGCTCACAAAAGTATACATTCCCTCATTTGTTGAGTGAAGTTTAATTGTTTGATGTTCTTAGTAATAATACTGATGGCCTGTTTAGACCCTTTGATTTTATTGCTCACAAAACCTTCAATTATTTGACTTTCCAATTATTTGACTTTCCAATCATTTGACTTTGAGCGTCACCTGATGAAGGTTATACCAGAAACGTGTCGTGCGCACTAAATTAGATATCTACGTTTTTATTATTTACTGTCTAATGTAGAAACCCCCCCCCCCTTTTTTGGCATGCATTAATATATATGTGTAAGACAAATTGAACATTTCACCGCTTTTCTGTACGATTGCCCATGGAACTGTCTGGTGACCCATACACTAAAACTTTTAATGATCTTGATATATCATGTATACTTTTTCCCAGTTTGAATTTTTTCTATAATTATTTCCAATATTTCAATCTTTCTTTTCAAAATTACGTTGTACCTTTGAGCTGTATTATTTTGTTGTTGAATTTGCAGCAGTACCAGTACAGTGCATGTAACAGTGGAGAACATATGTGCAGATATTGTTATTTGCCTATTTCGCCTATGGTGATGAAAATGATCTTGTATTTAGCATTAGCAGACATAACTTAAGTTGTAGAAATAGTTTGTTTTGCGTAATGCCAGATAAATTTCGTATGATGTTCATTCCGGTACCATCCACAATAAGACAAATTTCTTGTAAGAGGCAGGAACGGGTTATCTGTCTTGAGTACCTGGGTTCAACCCCCTTTTGTGGGTTTCATTTTTCTCATCTTTATGGGTTTCTGTGTTGTACAATAATGTATTATGATGTGGGTTTTGTTTGTTTTCGTCCTGTGTCTTCTGAGCACAATTTTGGTCAATGTCCTCTTCGGTTTTCTCCAACGTTTATTCAAGATACGATAGGGGTTATCAAGTCGTGAATGGAAGGAGTACAGACACTACACTGGCTGAAAGAAAAGACCAACAATGGTCTAAAAGGCACCATACATAAGGGTAATAACAAAATTACCGAACACCGAGCAATCTTCCAAAGGGAAAGTCAAAACTCATAAATCAATAAACAGACAAAATCAGCCAACAACCGGAAAACTGGGAAAACCGCAATGGCCCTGACTTGGTACAGACATTTCTAAAGAAATTGTGGATTGAATCAGATTTTACGGCACCAAACCTCTCGCTTTCATTACGGCTCAAAGGTTCCGGTTGTCACTATAGCAGCATTTATAACAATACTGGAACAAAATAGGTAAAATAGTAGTCAACGCAGTACTAAATATAATAAAGATTGTGCATAACAAATCCTACTGAAAACCGGGGGTACCTCGGATGTTCCAGAAGAGTGAACAATTCCGCTCCACTTGAGGCATCCGACATTGGTATTACTGTTGTTCCAGTATAAAATTTATCTAAGCGTGATGGTCTGGTTAGGAATTGTAACAGTCATGTAATATTTCAGGATCACATTTATATCTGATAATTCAGGATTATTTTTTCATATTTCAACCGATGATTAGACTTTAAATCAGTTCTCACATCGACCTGTAGTAAATAAGAACTCAAATTATTTACATTGTCTGTTCTACTTTTGTGAAAGTAATCATTTTCATATCAAATATCACTGGTGTTAAACTGATGTTCGTAACTGGAGTTACCTACATCCTAACATGGCGGACACGAAAATGGTAAATTAGAACATACTTGATTTCTTTTTATTTTTAGTGTTTATTAGTTAGTCCATACAGTATGATTACAGGTGGGAATATTAGACACTCGAATGCATACATAAAAATGACGAATCTCTTATGAGAACATTGAAATCGTAAGTTGAAAAAAATTGAAGGATGTACGTAACTCTTTAAAGTGATGTTCGTAAAGTTACTTACATCATTTGTATTTCTTAAAGTAGGTTTTGCACCACATAGGAGAATTTACAGTTGATTTAAGCATATCACTACAGTTAATTGTTAAAATATCTATACATTTGAAATGACAACTAAAAACAAAGAAAAAAAAGTATGTTCTAATTCATCATTTTCCGTGTTCACCATGTTGGGATGTAGGTAACTCCAGTTGCGAACATCAGTTTAACACCAGTGAAATATACTTGAGATAGATAATTATGAAAACAAAATAAGTGTCGTTTATGACACAAAATATAGCGTTTTTTTCCCCTGCTTGATTTTAGTTAAATTGCAAATGAAATTTTCTAACAAAGGCTTCGTAGAGATATTTCTTTAATTATAAGTGAACACTGGAAGTTAGAATTACGACGCGAAAGTTTAAGCAGTGGTTGTCAACAATTCCACCAGTCATCACATTTTTCTGTTCTTAATTAGACTTTTAATTAGTGTCGCTTGCTCCTAATTTCATCATTAATTTGCTTAACAGTTGGTCCTCTTTATTTACGGTTGCGATTTTCCCACAATATTTTACAAAGGGTCGTTTGTTTTTAATTGATGTTCTGATAATTCCTTGCTTTCTACAAATTGTATTTTCTTTGTATTCCACTCTCAGGTCCTACTTATAGTAACTTATATTATGTATTGTCCGTGTTGTATCTTCTAACTATTATGATCATCTTGTAATAATTAATTAAGACTCCATTTTCTGTTCATTCTTTTGTTTATTACCGACTTATTGTCTGATGTCTGTATGATATACTCTAAACCTCTGTATGATATACTCTAAACCTCTGTCATCTTGATGTTTTAAATGTACAATCGCCATGTCTTGCATCATATGGACAAACAATGATCTACAAAACTCTGCACAGAACATTAAAATATTGAGCAACTGAACACCGCAAAATCGGGATGAAATACCACATCTCGTCATCTGTATACCAGTAACATGAACACCGCAAAACCGGGATGAAATACCACATCTCGTCATCTGTATACCAGTAACATGAACACCACAAAACCGGGATGAAATACCACATCTCGTCATCTGTATACCAGTAACAGAATAGGTTTTAATAACTAACTCCTTCAAGCTTAAGAAAAGTTTGAAGATACCAATGGTTTACGGTGGTACCTAACACTACAGGGCGATAACTCTTTAAAATCAATTGAACGTTTTGATTATATGATGTTTGTATGCATATTTCAAGCATCTCGGTGATCGAAACCTCAGAGAGAAAAGCTGCTAGTGAATTTATAGTTCTGAGTCTGTTGGTTGGAATTTGTTAAAATTTTGATATTTATTACAGTGGATATATTCAAACACACTGCCAAAAAAATAAGAAAATTAAACGAGCAGATCAAATTTTACCTGAAGTGTATGGTACCACCTTAATCAGAAGCCGTAAATATAAGGACAGGCAGCACAATGGTCTAACGAAAAAGGGCACAAAAATGATCTACAAAACTCTCCACAGAAAACAAAACAGTTAGCAACACAAAATCAAGATGAAATGGAGCTACTTAAAGTACACATAGATCATAGAATATATCTAGTCCATTAAATGACCCTTGCAGAATCTAATAGTGATATGAAAGACGAAGCAGTAGAAGCTTCCTTATCATGTATTAATCCAATGTTATATATAAAGATTAATTTAAGCAGAAATATATAAACAGAAAGTAGGATGTATATAGGAAATATGTGTACATTGTTGGCAAATATAAATTTATTTATACTAGCTTTAAAAAGAGGAAGTAAAATGAGCTTCTGGTGGTCTTCTCTTTCAAGTGTTGAGGCGAGTACAAAAATGTTATACTTTATAGTAATATACGTGTGTTGTTTTTATACTACAATGCTATGTACAAATGTATGCAAACTAAAAATTAATTTACATACAAAAAGGAAAAAACATTGAACATTTTGGTTGAATTTCTCAGTGTCTACAGCGCAGTTCAAGATCACACAGTTTCATTTGCTCTTTGCTCTACATAAGACCCAGTGAACCAGGAGACTTCATATGTCTAGAAAACACATTTTTGTGAATACTTTTTGAGGATTTATAAATATTTGCTTTTGAATGATTGGTTGTTGTTTAACGTCAGATAAGCTGTATTTCAGCCATATTCATGACGGACGAGAACAAGTTTATAAACAATAAAGCATATGAGAAAGAAGGCGGGTGGGCCTAATACCACAATGAAAAGAAAGGAATATGGTGCATTATTATACTTCGTGGAAGTTTCTGTAGTGATATTTGGTACTGTAATATTTTGGCATATTACCTGGGTAATATTTTGGCATATTACCTGGACAATTAGACACTCAGTGTAATAATGATATTAATGTGGTCTTGTTCAGGTAATATGCTGGCGGGTAATATGTCTCTCAGACCTGGGTAATAGTTTGGCATATTACCTGGACAAGACCACATTATTATATAATTGCAACGTACGATCAACGGCTGCTCTTAACAAAATGATACTCGTTGGAAGTTGCTGCATGTTTTCTCTTATGTAAAGACAGAGTGACATTCTGTATATGCCAAACGTTCAATTACATCTCGTCTTCAAGGAGTGAGTGAGTGATTGTTGTTTAACACCAAATCAGCAATTGTTCATCGATATCATGGCAAGAACATTTGCTATGAGATGATGATACTATCCGCTCTATACTCAACGTCCATTTGATTTGTTATAGTACTACTGTAGAATAATCAGTGGACGGCCCTTGTAGTAACATTGTGTTTAGTAACCCTTTATTATCGTACTTTTCAAACTAAATTACTAATTCTTGTTTTGTCTTTGTTTTTAATTCTTAGTGTTATCTGGTAACGTTATAAATGGTGACCTTACAATTATCAACAACACCTCTCTACGAGAGGCCACGTTATAAATGGTGACCTTACAATTATCAACAA
>MJUT01012370.1:163152-185559 GCA_002080005.1 Gigantidas platifrons | reverse complement strand
TTATTTAGTGCGCCTGTCTGGTTTTTCTTATTTAGTACGCCTGTCTCGTTTGTCTTATTTAGTGCACCTGTCTCGTTTGTCTTATTTAGTGCGTCTGTCTCGTTTGTCTTATTTAGTGCGTCTGTCTCGTATCCGAACTGGGTTTCAAAACTTTAAATAAATTTAAGAGTCAATTAAATATTACTTGAAATGTACATAGACTTAATTTACACCTCAGGTTTAATCTAGACAATTTAAATGACGTTTGTGCAACACAGTCCTGTTGGTTCCATATATACAATATATTTCATTATAACCAGTAGCAATACGTTCTTGTGACCTCGGCGTGCCCTGTGATAGGTTAATTGGGTGTATCGAAAAAACCCTTAAATATTGAAACTGACAAGACAAATCTTTTCTCCCAGGTTTTTATTGTAATGTAAGATCCAAATTAGCATTAAATAATATCCACTTCGCCCATTAAACCATGAATATTAATAGGTACATTTTTCACCGGTCTATAAATCTCGCTGATTATCGTTTACGCGATGGTTTATATTATGAAATAAAAAATCTCAAGAGAATGTCACTTTACGGTTAATAACAATACGATTTAGACACTCTACTATTTTTTTACATCTAATATGAAAATTAGAGTCTTGACGAAAGGTCTGGGGATATAAAATATAATTCTATCATGCTTGTTCGTCCGTGGAGTCTGGTATATTGGTCCGCCATTCTTCATGTTAACTGTGGAGTGTAATTGTTTATCTGCATCATCAATGACACAAGCGACTTAATCAAGGTCATGAAAATGTTTTTGAAATGTTGCCAAGATTCTCTAATTCGTAGTATTTAGTTTCAGTTAATCTTCTGTTGATGGAATAATTTCCATCACTTTTTGCTGTGGTAATGCTTTGATTGGTAATTACTATTTAAATAAGAACAAAGAAGAGTTTGAAGATACCAAAGAGGTAATCATAATCCGTAAATTGAAGAAGAAGAAGAGACAACACAATGGCCAAAAGAAAAAGTACAAAAGGACAAAAAAACGATCTACAAAACATACACAGCAAACTAAAGATCGAGTAACACAAACCTACTAAAATAACCGGGGTTGAACTCAGGTGCTCCGGAAGGGTAAGCGGGTCCTGCTCCACTAGTGACATCGGTTAAGTTAATCTAGTTACAGAACACGTTTCATTATTTATTTTTTTATTTTTATTTTTTGTCGGAAACACGGATATTCTGCAATTTTACGTTTTCCCATTAAAGATGTACCGACGAAATTCCGTGGGTACCTCTATACCTTATAACTTAATAAATACCTTGTTTGTTACCTACTTTCTTGAAAATTAACAAAGCAATTCACGTATATTTGTAATTTAAAGCTTCAGATACTTTCAAACGAGTTTTCTGCAAAGCCCCCATTATATAAGGTTAATCTACAATTTCTAACCCTGGATAAAAAGATTGTGCCAAATCATGGAATCTCTCATGTGAAGCGAAAACATAGACAAATATTTGCATATTCCCACAATTAAACAAAATCGAACGGAAAAGTTAAAAGTAAACAATTAAGAACGTGCAGCCGATTATATTGCATGACTAATTAGAAAATAAAATTGAAATGATATCAATAGTAAAATTACATCCCTTTATCTTTCGATGTGTCAATATTTTTATATATATTTGTTCTATTGTGCTATCTAAGACAAATAAGACATAGCTAAAACCCCATCTAAAATGAAGATCTATATATTCAACTTAAAATTTCTCATGTCGGTGTTAGTGTTCTGTGCCTTACGAATACAACACAATATTTAGGAAATAATTGCATTGTGCTTGAATTATATACTACTATAGACTTAATGGCTTGAAGTTGGGTTTACTTGTGACCAGTGAGCGGAATCAGTAATGATATACTTCTGATCATCAAATCATAATTGATTCCGACAAATATACACATGGCTTATACACATTATGTAGTTTAGTGTTACATCTGAATACATTTTGTAGTTCGATGCTACATTTTATATACATTTTGCAACATTTTGTAGTATATCTTTACGTTTTACCATTTATATACATCTTGTAGTATTACATTGATGTACATTGTTACAGCTGTGTACATCTTGTAGTACAATGTTACATTGATGTACATTGTTACAGCTGTGTACATCTTGTAGTACAATGTTACATTGATGTACATTGTTACAGCTGTGTACATCTTGTAGTACAATGTTACATTGATGTACATTGTTACAGCTGTGTACATCTTGTAGTACAATGTTACATTGATGTACATTGTTACAGCTGTGTTACATCTTGTAGTATAATGTTACATTGATGTACATTGTTACAGCTGTGTTACATCTTGTAGTATACTACGTGTATTACAGTTATATGTAGTACTGTGTTACATCTGTACAGTTTGTCTTATGCTTTACAACAACATTTATAGTCTTTGTCTTGAGACGAAAGTGGACCGAAGCTACGAGAGACGTCCGTCCTGGGAGAGAGGACAATTATCATTCCACCACATATATGTGGTCATATACACACAAAACAGATTGATTATGAAGACAAGGGTTAGGGCTATAGTTCCTCTTTCAACAATATTTCAGTTATATCGTGACGGTCAGTTTTATTGGTGGTGGAAACCGGAGAAAACCACCGACCTGCCGCAAGTCAATGACAAACGTCAACACATAATGTTGTATTGAGTACACCTCGCCTAAGCTAGATTCGAACCCATAACGTTAGTGGTGATATGCACTAATTGCATAGGTAGTTATAAATCCAGCTACCATACGATCACGACGTTCCCTCGTGTAAACAATGATTCAGTATGACAGTACTGTACATTAAAATGTAACTCTACTTCCTGTATGTAGATTTCTATATGGTTTTACTAATAAATGAACTTAACTGGCTTGTATCTCGTAAACAAAATAACATATAAGAATGTTTCTACATCTTAAATTTGTAAGAATCCATTGGGAAATTATCGTCAAATCTCATTAAATTATTCTTGACATTGGTAATTCCTTTTAGTTTAATTAAATAAATTTTTATCATTTCATTATTATATCAGAATTGTATTACTACGTATAGACACAAAACAGTTGCTCTGTAATTTAATCAATAAAGACGCATGACACATCTGCTTTATCTGGTGTCCAAGTTGAACTGGTTCCTTGGGGTGTACGCTGGCAGTAGCATTGATCTGGAATGATATTAAACTTCACAAAATTTGAGTGAAATGTCTTGAAAGCAGATACCCATGAGGGAAGGCATACGACAATTGTCTAAACATAGAACCTCTGTGTAAATTAAAATGTTATTCTCGTTAAAACTTCGTTACAACGAGAATTTATTTCCAAACTACAAAATTTATCAATCCTTCTTACAAGCAAAAGGTAGTTGCATTATAATAACAGATCAAGGATCACTTTCATAATCAAATAAATCAAAATAACACAGATTCTATTCAAGTAATAGCCTGTAAAAATGTAACTTCGTTCTAACTCCCAAATTTGAGCATTTGCGTATGACAAGGGTAATAACAAAATTACCGAACACCGAGCAATCTTCCAAAGGGAAAGTCAAAACTCATAGATCAACAAACAGACAAAATCAGTCAACAACCGGAATGGCCCTGACTTGGTACAAACATTTCTAAAGAAATGGTGGGTTGAATCAGTTTTTACGGCGCCAAACCTCCCGTTTAGTTTTAGTTTAATATTATTTTATTGCAAATAAAACAGCAATGGGATTGGACAAAAAGTTATCATAACTTATGTACTGTCCTTTCCCTACAAGTAATACACATAATAATGTCAACAAATCTAGCACATACATAAATATAGATAATATAAAACACAATATAGTGAAACATGGGAAATAAATTGGTGTTGATGTAGACCAGATGACCGACCACTGATTAGAATCTTTTTGTTTGTCTAATATATGCTCGAACTTTATTAAAGATAATAGAATTTTCGTTTCTATTAATTTCATCGTTTCCAAAGAGTTTTGTGTCTATATTTTTGTTGGTTTCTTTTAAGTTTCTGAAAAGACAATATCTCTCGTTTTGGTATAATGGACATTCCATTAGATAATGAATTGAATCTTCATACGGTGCACCACATTGACATTTGGGGTCATTTGTAATGTTTATGCGATATAAATCAGAATGCAATGAGCTACACTGATGTCGTAATCTAGCATGGAGTATGCTTAGTTTTCTGGACCCTTCACCATAATACTCCGGTGTTTTAACAGTTTTTTTCTTTAATTCTAGATTTAAAACATGATATATTTGGGCTATTTCTAACATTTAGATCTAAATTGTTCCATATGAAACAGTAGATGGTATAAAGGATGTCAAAGACATTCTGAGTCTACTTCTTGGTGTTGTATAGTTTTCATTGTTTCGGAGATTATGGTCACTGATACTAGATACTGTAGGAGGTAGACAATTACACAAGTATTGAGGACATAATTTATTTTGCATTTTGTAAAATGTTGTCAGTTTGCGAGATTTACGTCTACACGACAAAGGTTCCCATCCCGTTTCATAGTAAAGAGAGTCTCTACTTGCAAATTTTGTTAGTCCTGTAACTATTCTAGCTGATTCTAATTGCACTTTTTCGAGTTTTGCCACTTCTCGTTCAAAACACCCATCCCATACCTCGCAAGCATATTCTAATGTTGGCCTTATGAAGGTAAGATATATATTTGATAGCGTTTGCTTGGAAAGAGTAAATTTTAGTTTTCTGAGAGCATTAACCTGTTTGAAAGCGGCATTTACAATGTTATCAATATGAGTTGTCCAATTTCCATCTGACGCAAAAGTTAATGCCAAATGTTTATGGTTTTTACAATTTCGACAGGTTCCCCATTAAATCGTAGGTCTAAATGTGGTACAGCACTAGTTGAGATAACTAGGGCTTTTGTCTTTTTAGGATTAAAATCTACTAACCACAGTTTTGCCCATTCGTTTAATTTTGATAAATCATTATTAATATCAAATTTCATATTATCATAGTTTCGACCGGAGTAAGATAGTGAAGTGTCATCAGCAAATAAGCGTGCTAGATTACCCAAATTATCTGTTATATCGTTTATGTAGAGTAGAAAAAGAAGGGGATCAAGTACTGATCCTTGGGGAACACCAGCTTTGACAGTATTGGGGTTTGAACATTCATTATTAACAAAAACCTTTTGCTTTCTATCACTGACATAGTTATCTAGCCAGTGTAGAAGACCACCAGTGATACCATAGGAATGCAGTTTTTTTACCAAGGCTTTATGCCAAACCCTATCAAATGCCTTTGATATATCACAAAATATAATAATAGATGATAATCTATTATCTATATTTTTACAAATATCAAATTTCAAGTAACTGGTAAACGGTGGAATGTCCAGGTAAAAATCCAGACTGATATGAATATAATAATGAATGTTCAATAATATAATTGTAGATATATTTATATACTACACGTTCCATCACTTTCCCAACACAACTAAGAAGTGAGATAGGCCTATAATTTGAGGGACTGCTTTTGTCATCCTTTTTAAAAGAAGGCATGACTCTAGCTAATTTCCAGTCAGATGGACCCCCCGTTTCCATTATGGTACAGAAACGTTTGAAGATACCAAAGGGGTAAAACCAGAGACAATACAATGGTAAAAAGAAAAATGACAAACAATGGTCGACAAAATACTACACAGAAAACTAATGATTGAGCAATATAAACCCCCACTAAAACCAGGGATGAACTCAGGCGCTCCGGAAGGGTAGCGGAACATATTCCAACAGTGGCACTCGTTGTGTTACTCTAGTTGCATGTTTCTCTATATTCATTAGAATTAAGAAAATGTTGAATATGTTCTTACCGTCCGATTTTGGTTGGCCATGTACTTACCGACGGTCAACGAATGCATCTGGTCAAGTACTTACCGTTGTCGGGTATGCTAGCTTTCTTCGCGTGTACTTTTGGTTCCCACGATATAAAGAAACAGTGTTGACATTGGCATGAAGCAATCACTTAATTTTCTGTTTGCAGGGTTCCTACGATATAAAAGGCGTTAGGAAGGTCGGTGGTTTTCTCCGTTTAATCCTGTTTCCTTCACAAATAAAATTGATATCAACGATCTGAATTGAAATTGGCAAATATCGTACAGTTGTCTAAGATTCGACAGCACCCGACCAACCGATGACGTTTCCGGAGGTGCTATACCCCGAAAGTGGACAAACTATTTTTATCCCATGCGGTTCTCTCTAGAGAGTTTTCTCCTCCCACTAACGTCAATTGTGTTCCTCTGACAATTACAACATTATGTTTCATAAATAAAGTGTGTAATAGTTTGACTCTAACAGTTAAATTGTACTTATCAGCAATCAGAAATAGTGCTTCTCCGTGAAAGTTGATCTAGACGGTGATGTAAATTGAGTGATATACGTAACCAAATTATCCATAATTAAATGGTTTCATCCTGAATTCTCTAGATTGCAAATTTCATTTAGAAAACCGTTATTTGTTTTACCGTCCTTGAAGAAGAGCAACAATGTCACAGACCTAAAACACCAGAAAATTAATTGCATATTTCTAAATGAAAGAGAACATTAGTTTTGCTGGTCATTCATTTTTGTCCAAATTACAAATAATTATATCTCTTGTGTTGGACAAAGTTATGGCGTCGTAAAACGCAGATAAAATTGTTATAGGCATTGAATTGTTATTAACTGGCATCATGGGGGAGTAGTAAAATAGACGTCATATTATTCATTTAATCTCTATCATAACCGGAAGCTCTATTATACAGTAACAATGATAACAATAATATCTGACCCCAATCCGGATAATCTGAATTTAATAGAATTCCGTATTATCGGTGACACCGATACTTGGAAGTGTTTACAAAATGTTTGCATTAACCAAGAAAAAGAATTATGCACTCGAACTTGTTTGTGTCGAACAATTGTTCATTCGAGAACAGTTGTTTATGTCGGACAGGTGTTTGTGTCGAACAGTTGCTCATTCGAGAACAGTGGTTGTGTCATAGTCGATGCCAAATACCTGGATTATTTGTACATGTTAATTCTACTTGTTTTTTTTTTGTTTTTTGTTTTTTGTTTTTTTTTTTGTTTTTTTTTTTCAAACACGGTATAATCGGTCGGGAGCAGTCATTTCTATACATGTATTTGGCAGCTTGTTGTTTTATCAGGCACGTGTGATTCATTTTTCTTCTTATTGTGATTTATTATATTGTCAGTCATACTGTGTTAACTTCTTATTTTTAATTCAAGCATTCATATAAAAATTACGTGTAACTAATGTCTTTCCAATGAGACTGTTATTACAATATATGTTTCCCGATATTGTTGGTTAATGACAATCAGTGTTGTTTTTAAAGTTATATAAAAGGCAATAAATCGATTTAACGTTCTCCTCGACGAAATGTCAATATATACAAAATGTTCTTCAAAGACAGATGCGCTTCAAAATATCTATTGAAGAGTTTTGTCAACTTCAAAACTCTGTCAAAGTAAATATTTCAATATTATATCAAATTTCACTCACGCCATTGAGTGAGAAGCGATTTATTATTTGTTTTAGTCAGATTATGGCTAGAATCGATTAATCACCTTATATTTTGTATGATATCAAACTTAATGTAAAAATAATATAGTCAATTTGTATCGGTTTTTATCCCATGTTGTGATGATCTTGATGACATGCACTTATAGCAATTGAGCGAGATGTAAGCGTGAATCGACGTGACAACAATCCGGAAATTTGCGGTTTTTCGTGAGAATAGTTACAAATTAGCCACCCGTGGTCTTGTAATTCAACACTCTTAAAGTTCAAAGTGGTATGTTTTCTGGTATATTACATTCAGTTCTTGGCGACTTTGTTTGCTTAAAAATTTGTTATTTTGAATCAAAGCATGAATAACAAATTCCCAGCAGGACGTTAAATGGGAATCACAAACAAATTTGTTCGCGACATGCAGTAGCAACCGAAACAGACACATAGTGTGCTGTGCTGACATTTACAGGAACACAATTTTGAAAGTTGGTCAGTATATAGAGCTTCTGTTTATCGCTAGTTGTTTGATCTTCCGGTTCTATAATTAATTTGGGAAGCTTAACAAATTGCACTTAAAAAAAATACTCATTAAAACATACAACCTATCCCGATTAATGATTTACTGGTCAAAAAGAAAAATGAAAATCATTGCAAATTCATAAGGATAATCTAGAATTCTCAAATGTGACATTTTTACGAAAATAAATGTTATATCAAGTATTATCTGAGAGTGCATTCAGCCATTACGACAATGCAATCGGCCATTACGACAGTGCAATCAACCATTACGACAATGCAATCGGCCATTACGACAGTATTCTAACAGTACATCTACCCATTAAAGGAAATTATTACATCATTTTGGAAGAAGAAACGTTTATTTTGTCTGTATGGAATCATTCCTTTTTAAGATATTTCAAATATCGTGATTTCAAAGGTGCTATCAAACAGAAGAAAGAGGTCGTAAAACCGATACAATATATATTAACTTTTATCATTAATAGTATAGAGAAAGAACGTTATGTATGGAACAGCTTAGTATCCATTCATCACAAGTCGAAATTAAAACTCTTCGTTCTGTTTTATTTATTTATAAAAAATATTTATTCCAATTTCAACAAATATACATTTTCTCATGACGTATTATATTTATCTGACTGACGCATGTCTAGTGTTAGATTATATAAAACCCATTAATTATGCATTTTGATCATAGGAAGTAATTGTATGTAATCGGTGTTAGTTAAGGAGGAGCTATGGATTTAGACGGGATGCACCGGGCTCGAACCCCATCTAACAACATCGCCTGCCTTTTGTTTGTTGTTATATTAGACAATTTTGTACTATTTTGTTTATAGCTATATAAATTAATCTTAGAGTCACATGTCATTAGATACGTGTTTTGATTGGTTTAAAAAGTTGAGGTTATTTTTTTATGTACTGAATCTGAAAATAGACGTCGTTCCCAAGGCGTCGCGTGCCGTTGTCATCAGGCGATTTTCTTTAAATGAGGCACCTTTGGGGTTATTTAAATATATTTCCGATTAGTTGCCTTATTTTGAAAAAATAAATATATTTTTCAATATCATACCGAAAAAAGTTTGAATTAATTTATAAGGATTGGTCGAAATTATTTGTTCGGTTCATTCGAAATAACCTCAATCAGGTTGTACACACCCTTGCATAACCCGCTACGCAGATTACACGGTGTGTACAACCTGATTGAGGTTATTTCTTCATGAACCGAAAAAAAATTGCGATCAATCCTTAATTATATCGTCTAATTACAAATTCTCCTCGTGAGCTTATAAGATATTTTGCCCCCACATGGCTCTAGCCTGGACCCATTTGGGTCCTTAGATTTCTCATCGACAAAAATACTCCCTCCCCATACCCCAAAATACTGTATACATAGTTTGAACTGTCGAAAATGACCGATAAACTTCATCACATAATGTTGTATCGATTCAAACTCACAACTTTAGTGGTGATAAGATAGTTGTGAATCCAATTATCAGGATTGAACAGGAAGTGAACACGAAATAATTTGAAACAATCTGAATAAAGTAGGAAGTGTTCATTTATAGCAGCACTTCTGGACACAAATGATGGATCTGAAGTTTGGCGTCATGATTAATAACTATTAATTAAAAATGTTACTATTATGATAAAGTTATACCTACATCTTCGTCGACATCTTTCATTTTCATGTCTGTGACAGATGACGCCATTGAAAACGATTAGAACAACGTTTGTTTCAGCTATTTTCAGATAATTTGGCAGTTGTTTTGGACTTTTTGATTGATTTGATTTGATTTTTGGTGTTTAACGCCACTTTCAGCGACATTTCAGCTATATCATGGCGGTCTGTTTTAGTGGTGGAAGAAGCCGGAGTACCCGCAGAGAACCACCGACCATGGGCAAGCAACTGGTAAACTTTATCACATGCGCTTGCGAGTCAAGTGCACCCATTTTCGTAATTTACAAAGCCGGGCGCGAACCCACGCCATATTGGTGATAGGCTTGTATGAGTTGTTAGTTAATCCAACTACCTAACTCAATGAGCCACCCGGAACCTACAACTACCTAACTCAATGAGCCACCCGGAACCTACAACTACCTAACTCAATGAGCCACCCGGAACCTACAACTACCTAACTCAATGAGCCACCCGGAACCTACAACTACCTAACTCAATGAGCCACCCGGAACCTACAACTACCTAACTCAATGAGCCACCCGGAACCGGACTTTTTGATATCGCAGGATAAGCACAATATACGTACATTGTCGTTAAAGATCAAATTAATTTGCACTCGACTCGCGCGAAATAGGCTGGAAAAGTTCGACCGAGGCTCGCTTCTCTACCTTTTTCTAAAGCTATTATAAATAAATTTTAATTTACCGACAATGTAGATTTGTTTTTTCTTTTTTTTTTATGTCTCTACTGTTTTGTTGATTTTTTTTTGTATCTTCTTCTGTTATTTTGTGTCTGATTTTTTTTGGGTATCTTCTTCTGTTATTTTGTGTCTGATTTTTTTGGGGTATCTTCTTCTGTTATTTTGTGACTGTTTTTTTTTTTTTTTTTGCTTTTTGGGAAAGGACTGATCAATGTGATATATGTGTATAGAACAAAATGAAAATTTACACCTATGGGAGAACTTGAAGAATACAACTATGTAAAAAAATTATTTATGTAATGACACCTTATATGTTTTGTCAGAAGATTGTCGTGACGTTCATTATCTTAATAATAAGAAGAAATGGTCATTTCATGATTGTTTTGTTTTGTTTTTTTGTTTAAAATTAATGTCACTCTTTCTTTATTCTATTTTGACACATATTTTTTTATAAATTACCGTTGGACTGACATACCTTCCGTGTCGATCGTCATTTTAACACACAATGCGTAACTTTGTAGTGAGAATATTAGAGAATTATTAACGACCAAAGACGAACGTCTAACAGTATAAATCTGTTGGGAAATGATTTGTTACATGTTTAATTCTTCAACCCATTGTCAATTTATTACTCTTTTACGTTATTTTTTACGAAGCACGCAACCTTGCTATTATTTCACCGCCACCGATATCAGTTTATATAAATCAGTCGGAATTATGATGGGAATGAAGCCTTCTGTCTCATCCATGTTGACAATGTATTTTCCTCACACGCTAATCATTTTGATATCACATTTTATAATTATATTTGAAGCCTATATATATGTTGTTTAACGCCAACTCGCCATTTTTTCAGCTATAGCATGACGAGAACAAATTAATTTTCAATGAGATGATGATGAAGTCCATTTTGTACTAGACCAACACTGTTTTATAGTGCTAGCTCACTGAAACAACAGTCCACGGATAGACAGTCATGTTGTCCCAATAGTAGTAGGGTGAGATACATTTTGTGGTCCCCAAAAACCCGTGGAGGGATGGAGGGACCATTATGGGTATGCCCCGCCCCTATGCCATATAGGGGCATAACCCCACCCCCGAAACTGACGTCACACAAATTTGAAAATGCATATATGGTCATGACGACGTCGCAGTATGACTTATGCTAAAAAAAATCCCCCGACGAAACAACGTGCAAATATCCCCCCCCCCTTTTTTCGTTGGAATATGATTCATCACATTCCGCCGTCCCGAGCGCATGATGACTCAAAACGGCAGGGTGTCTGACGTCACAAAAATATAAAAAATTGAATAAATTGAAAAATTTGAAAAATTAAATTTTTAAAAGAAATTAAAAAAAAAATTAAAATAAAAAAATACATACTTTCGACTCGATGACTCACGTACGTGTTAATAGTTTTTGTTCATTTACAATTCCCATGTGCAAAGTATTAACATATGTTTCGAGAATCCATCAATTCATATGTAACCCCCCCCCCCCTTTTCACTTTTACAGATTCGATGAAAACCAAGATCAGCACACAATCAAAAAGCATTAAAATACTGATATTTTTATTCACACACATTTTTTTAAATCCATGTTTTTAACCCTTAAAACTCTCAATGTTTGATTTATAAAAGACGCTTAGATCCATGTCGTTTAAGTCAATTACGTTTTTGACATTGATATCTCACGCGCTATGGTCATATGTTTTTAATTCATCGGATGATATCAAGTACATCAGTTCTTTTTAATCTACACACGGCCAACAGACATATCAAATATCCATCGCACGCAATGACCATTTAGCTTAACAGGAAATGATAAATAATCATGTACTATAAACACATGTCAGTGTAAACCTCAACAGATAGAATAATTGAAGAGCGTAGATGTTTTTTATTGATAAATGTCTTTAATTGTGTGTTAATTAATGATTATATACGATAAGTAATAAATACTTTTTAGAATAATAACGCGTAAAAACAGAGCTTGACCTTAGAAAACCTATCGTGGTCGTTTTTATCGTGTTTTCTCTAGTCAATGTTACGACATAAATCGGTGTGACTCTTTGATGTTTGAGTTTGTAAACCGAGGGAAATAACTTTATTCGGTGTGTATGTTCGATGAGAGTGAGGGGAGATATAGCTCAATGTGTATGTTCAAAGGGAAGTAATTTCCAGTAGGGTTAAACGTATTCAAAGGGAAGTAACTCTGAGCATAACACAACGACACGATTTCGTTCGTATCATTATTACGTATAATGCATTCTATATTACAGACACGGCAATGCTTGACAATATACAATAGTCGTTTTAACACGATTTCGTCCGTTTATTAAGTACGATACATTCCATAACGGGCACATTTACCGAGACAATGCACGACCAAATACAATTTTAACAGTTCGATTGTTTATCAAGTTCAATACATTCTATCATAACGACAATTACAATGCACGACAATATACAATGTTAACAGTCAGATCTTAAAATTTTGTCCTCGTTTCCTTTTAAATCAACGGTGGAAAAGTCTTTCACTATGTCCGGTAGCTCCATTCCTCGATGTCTCCGTTTGAAGTAGTACAAGCAATACAGTTTGCAGGTGTTGGTGTCGTCGGGTTGGATTTGAGACGAACAGTAGTAGTATTGCGGTCCGTTGACGATCAGGACGTTGGCGAAACGGCAATTGATACGTTTCCGGTGTTTCCCAGCGAATCGAAAAATTCGGCGGGTCCCACGAGGAAAACGCCGCCGCCGCCAGCGGCTGCGGTGGTGGATATTCACGATTGCTTATATGTCCGTACTGATGATGGCGGTGGTGGTAGTCCGCCGCGACGGCGGCGGTGGATGTCCACGTTTGCTTTATGTCCGTACTGATGATGGCGGTGATGGTGGTGGTGCACGACCACCGCCACCACCATCGCCGCGCACCACCGCCATCATCAGTAAAGACATATGAGCAAAGTGGATATCGCTAACCATTACAGCACCGATACGGTTGGGTGGATAATAGTACGAATAAATCATAAACGTTCGCGTCAAGAATTTTTTAAATATTCATTTATCCAAATGGAATGAATGAATTTTAATTTTAATTTTTGGTGTTTAACGCCACTTTCAGCAATATTTCAGCTATATCATGGCGACCAGTTTTAATGGTGGAGGAAGCCGGAGTACCCGGAGAGAAACACTGATCATGGGCAAGCAACTGGTAAACTTTATCACTTGCGGTTGCGAGTCGAGTGCACCCTTTTTTGTAATCTACAAAGCTGGGCGCGAACCCACGCCGTATTGGTGATAGGCTTGTATTAGCTGTTAGATCCAACGACCTAACTCGTTGAGCCATCCGGGCCCTCTATCCAAGTGGAGCTAATATATATACAAGCTAAGTACGAAAACCATCAACAGATTCTGAGCAAGCTTTGTTGTGACACATGGGACATTCTGAAAGTTAGTGTATATGTGCACATTATCAGTATAAATCTTGCTAAAACAGCAAGGCAAGTCTTTTGCGCATTCACGATTTGATTCTAAAATTATACTTTTTTTTTACTTTAAATATGAGTTATTTCCCTTAATACGGACTATTAATGCTACTTGATCAAACAATAACTAACAATAAAAAGAACAACGAATTTGTGTATAATACAATATTCCCATGATTATAACCCCGCTCCACCGGGGGTATACTGTTTTACCTCTGTCCGTCCTTCCGTCTGTCTGTCCTTTCGTCCGTCCCAAGATATGCGGGGGTATCATAAGTGAGCATTATCTCACAGTTCATCTTGTTTGTAGAAATTTGAACATAGTAAAAGATCAGAGAATAATTTTATAGCAAAGAGAAATTTCACCTGTTAGAACTTCTAAATTTTGAACAGATTATGGGGAAAATATGTGTTATTTCCATTGAACTTTGCGTAAAAGTATTAAAGGGAAATAACTCCGGTAAGACGTATAATTTTAGAAGCAAAATCGGAAATGTGCAAATGATCTATTCAATTCAAAGAAACCCATATCTTCCAAATTTCTCTGGATTATCCATTTTTGATTGGCTTATGGTTTATGGTGTTGAACGCCACTTTCAACAATATTTTAGTTATATCGTGGCGGTCAGTTTTATTGGTGGGGGAAACCGGAGTACCCGGAGAAAACCACCGAACTGACGAAAGTCACTGACAAATTGTATCACATAATGTTGTACACCTCGCCCCAATCGAGATTGGAACTCACAACCGTTTAGTGGTGATATGCACTGATTGCATAGGTAGTTATAAATCCAACTACTATACGATCACGATCACGTGAACTAAAACTTGCAGCAGCTCATAAAGGCCAACAGTTTGTTAAGTGTTGTCGCTGTTTTTCCGATCATATATCAAGCTCTATTTTTCTAAGACAATATAATCTTCTGATCATATGCTCTTCTCTGTGTCACTTTTAACCTACCTGATATATTGGAAGCTTGATCTCGAAACGAATATAGTACAAAATATTGCTCAATCAATCAATCAATCACAATTTGTGTTCGATTTGAATAAATAAAATATGAAAATATGATGGATATTTTGAGCCATCTCGCTCTATCGCCGCAACATATAACGACAAGAGGACAGAACGACAGGGCGAGGTTCACTGTAATGTCGCTTTGGAGTTCTGTCGTACTGTCCCGAAACCATAGCAGCAAAACGACAGAAGGAAATTTAAGGCCAACAGAACGAGAAAATAGCATTCTTAATTCTCGTTCTGTTGCTCTAAATTACTCCATAGCAGCAAAACGACAGAAGGAAATTTAAGGCCAACAGAACGAGAAAATAGCATTCTTAATTCTCGTTCTGTTGCTCTAAATTACTCCATAGCAGCAAAACGACAGAAGGAAAGAACGAGAAAATAACATTCTTAATTCTCGTTCTGTTGCTGGAAATTACTCCATAACGGCAAAACGACAGAAGGAAATTTAAGGCCAACAGAACGAGAAAATAACATTCTTGATTCCCGTTCTGTTGCTGTAAAGTACTCCATAACGGCAAAACACTCTTTAAACAAAATCTCGCTCTGTCGTTCTTGCTTGATTTAAAAAAAAAAACTAAAACTGCAGAAGAATATCTCAATTTAAATTCAAAAACCTGATACAATCTACTCTCACAAGTACAAACCTTGTAAATATGACATGGCTTATAAAACCGCTGGGAAATTAAAGAAGTTTGAAAAACAAATCAAAAGATAAATGACAGTTGTCTAAAACGTAGACATTTCTATTTTATTTGAAGGAAAACCTGTTTATTTCCGACATAAAACTATCATGTTAATCAGCGACAAGTGATCGTTATCTTTTTCTCAATTTCAAGGCAATTTATTGAGTTTTAAAACAACTAATGAACCTATCAGACGAAATAGACAAAAACCCACTTTTTACTATATGTTACCATGACGACTTTCAATAAATAAATTTTAAACGTCGTCCTGTTTCCTCTTTTATTAGTTATATTCATGCGTTTATAGGAAACCAATTTATTTTCCTTACTTTATATATAATGACATTGTTTTAGTGAAGTGAGCAATTTAAGTATAAAATATATAGGATCGTTAGTTTATATATTGTATTTCGCGTTTTATTATTATTATTATTACAGGGAATCTTAGAAATAGATATGTCATATCACTGACCTGAAAAAAATAGTTCATGCACGAGTAAATTGAAGGTCTTTGAGAAAACATTGCACTCAGCTGAAACAGAGGTCACAAGGAAGTATACTTTGATTTACTGCATGTGGAAAATAACGCAAAATAACAGCTAAGACGGTCAAAAACTAAAGATCTCTAGCACACGCTGTTGAAAACAGACTCGAAAATTAAACATCTGATTAGACACTGCAAGAATTGTACAAAGAATCTAACAGCTAGTAGACACTAGAAGAAATGTTCGTCGGGAAAAATAGAAAATCTCAAGTTTAATAACTCTAAGAAAAATTGGCAGAATATCACGTGGTATCCAATTTAGATTTTGAATTCGGCCATTTAACTTTTAGGAGGTGCATGTTTTGTTTTTGTTTTTGTTTTTTTTTTTTTTTTTTTTTTTTTATTATTTTCTGTCGCCAAACTTCATAGAAAAAAAATTATTGACTTGATAGATATATAAAGAAATAATCTGACTTGCACTTTTATACGAGAATTTTGGTAAAATTTGGAAAAATGAATAATGGTAACTCAGGGAAAAAGAGCTCGCCTCCCCTAAAATGGTCTGACCCTTCTTCTTGTATATGGACAACGAGTGACCCTGTTTGTTCCAAAGTTTATGATAATGATATCAATTGAATGCATTATCTATACTGGGTATTTACATTCAAACCAACCACCTATTTCAAAGGATTGGGGCAGTCGTGATCTATGGTAGTTGTATTTACAATTACATATGGAATCAGTGCCTATCACCACTAAAACTGTGAATTCGAATCCTGCTCATGGCAAGGGGTACTCGATACAAAATTATATGATACAGTTTGTCAGTGACTTGCGACAGGTCAGTGGTTTTCTCCTCGTACTCCGATTTCCTCTACCAATAAAACTGACCGCCATGACATTACTGAAATATTGTTAAAAGTGGCATTAAATACCATAACCCTAACCCTAACCAAAAGCATAGTGTCAAGGTTTCCACAGCGGAGTAGTCTTAGTGAGACGAATCCATTCAATTTTGTACGATTCAGAGGAATATATTGATGATTAATAAGAGGACAAAACAGAACATTTGCAGTAAAAAGGTCCGGCTTATAAATACACCATTTCTAATTTTCTGATTTGATTCTAAATTTATGTTTGAATAGGAGTTGTTTCCCTTTTTAATGTGCGCAAAGGACCCCCTTTTAAAAAAAATTCAATGAAATTTCAAAATATTTCTCCATAATCGGTACTAAGAATTAATGTTGTAACAACTGTTTCTATTTGCAATACAATTATCCTCTGAGTATTATCTACAAATTACAAGAAAATTATACTCAAATTCATTGTAGCTTTGGTTGTTCATGCTTGAACGTGCACCATTTTTGCTCGTCGCAGGGGAAATAACTCTTATAGAAATAGATAAAAAAAAAAACGTAAATTTTAGAATCCAATCAGGAATGTGCGAAAGGTCTATTGATTGACCTCCGTTGCTCATGCTTGAACGGGCACCAGTTTTGCTCGTCGTAAGGGAAATAACTCCTATATAAATATATTTTAAAAAAACCGTATAATTTTAGAATCAATTCAGGAAAATATTGATTGATCAGAACGGATTTTCCGCGTTTCTGCTGATGGCAGACATGTCTGAAATTTAAACATGCAATCATTGTTCCTCGTTAGTAGTCAATTTAAAAAAGACATAAAATAAATAATGACATTTGATGAAAAGTACAATGGGTAATTTATGTACCTTTGTTGTATTGTCTGACTGTCAGTTTTAATGTTTAATGCTGTAATGTCTATTTGTAATACAGTTGTGTGCCAAAAAAAATAATATTACAATGAAATATAATGTAACATTAGAGTATAAAGTTCTTAACAATGTACAGACAGACTACAAAATAAACCACCATTTGCTTTGAATACTGGAGCATTATTTTTACATTTAGAAACATATTATTTTGATATATATTCCACATTAGTGAAAATACGATACAAATCAGAAAGGGTGAAATATGAATCTTATTGTATTCATTTCCTTTGAAATCTTCTATTTGAAACCAAAACACTGTTATGATATTTGGTAAATGTCCTTTTCTAAACCCCAAAAACAGGAAATTGCAAAACAAATTCGAAATTTACAGTTTCCATAAACAGCGCTTAATCACCAAATTATGACACATTGTTTGTAAAACAATACAAGCATATGACGTTTAAATATTGATAAAAGCATTTCCCCACCATTAACCAGAAATCCTAGTGTTATTGCAACGTAATTATGTGAATGTTGTCGACCAACGCTGCTTTGTATTTTTTCACATTTATCTCTACGTAACTTCCGGTAAACTGCCATGGCTAATAGCAGTGATGGCGTTTATATATATATGTACCAACATCTAAAGAAACATTTCCTTCCTTCAACACATATTTTATGAATAAGGACAAATATTGTGTTACTGTTTCATTTTACACATGTTCGTTTCCGTTAGATATAGATTAAATTCCAAAATTGTAAGTTAGACGCCCGGATGTGGCAATGTGAATTCGATACATCTTTACCACGTGAAGCAGCTTGTGGCATGTCAGTGGTTTGTGTACTCCAGGTACTCTGGTTTCTTCCACCATTCAAAATGGCCGCAATTATATAACTGATATATCGATTCGTTATTGAAAGAGACGTCAAACAATAATAACTATACCTAATTACAATAAACCACAGCGATGGGGTAATAGTTAGAATGTTCGCTTCGAGTGTGGTATATGGTGGGGTTCAGGTCCCTGTCGGGTCAAATCAAAGACAATCAAACTTATATTTACTGCTTCTCCACTAATCTCCTGTCCTTAAGGAGTTAGAGCGAAGACTGGTTGGCTCGGAATCAGGATGTGTCAGCGTGGAGCAACATGTCTACCCGCGGACTGCTGTGTCAGTGAGCTGGTCTAGTACAAAGTGGATGTCATCATCGTCACATCACAGCTGCAAAATTGCTCATTTTGGCGTTAAACAACAATCACTCACTCGTGCGCATATATTTGTAACATTATACATTGTGTGTGGATATAATAAAAATCACGATCGTCATAGACAATGTTATATTTTTACAATATTTTTTCAGAGAAAATGAACAGATAAAAAGGTACAAATGTCATAAAGATTTCATATGACAACAGATGCAAGGTAGTGACCATTACTAATATGACGGTATTCATACGCCATGATGGGTCAGAAGATAAAAAAAGAAACAATGGAATAACGTTATAAATGTTCTACATTTGTAACTTACATTTATCATACTGATATGTATATCATTTTATATTGTCCTGAGAATGGATCACTTAATTCTAAAAATTAAAACTACTAATGAATATAGGTTAACGTATAATATCACAGATTAATTCAGTTGATGTTTCACAATGTAACTAATCCTTAACATTGTTTGGGGTATGTGATTTGGGACGTTGTTCTTGAATGTCGACCCAGTGAGTACGGTTCTCTTGCACTGCTGTAAATAATGGCATAGTTCCAGGGAGTAAGTCGGCGAGTGTTTGATATAATGGCTTACATATGAAGTCAATAAATCCTATCTGCTGTTGTGGTAGCTCGTCCAATCTATTACGATCCATCATCGGGATGGGCGTTAAGCCATGTCTTTTTTCTTCGTCTCCTTGAAAGTAAAATTCATCGTAAAGATTTTTAGTCGTTTCCTGTTGTGTATTCCATGGTTTGGCACATGCGCAGAGGTCTGCACCGGTCATCATAAGAGCCATCAACTGTCTCCGCATGCCTTTGTCTTTTATGCTAAACGTGCCATCCTGAATGTATCCAGCGAGTGTCTTTTGGTTTCCAAAGTAGAGCGCTAAATCTGTGGCAATGATATGGTGACGTATGAGCTCTAACATTTCTTTGTAATCATCGGCCGACATATACGAGAAAATGTCTGTACCGTCTGCTTGAAGAATGGTGACCGTCTGCCTATAATGGTGTTGCTCCATCACTGAGGTAGAATACAAGTTGGCCAATGGAAGGTGTAGCTTCTGAAAGAAAGCGTTGTTATAACCACGATGATCAATGTCATGACAGAGACCGGAAATGGTAAATGCTATTTTTTCAAATCGAGTGAAAGTTTCGTCCTGGTCACTGACCATACACCATAAACTATGGAAAACATGAAACCCATGCTGCCAGTTGTGGTACGTAACTGGTCGGTAGTTTTTACGGACTGTTAGCGTAAAGCGACAAAGCTTCTCCAAATCAAATGAATCGGTCCCAAACATATCATGCAGAAGATAAACGACAAATTTTGGTAGGTACTCATCATATGCATAGCAACAAAAGTCGTAGAATTTCAAAAGATCCGGAACTTCATCTTCTTCCGGAACAGGATTTTGACAGAAAGTGGTGACTTCCTCTGGAGGTGTTCTGAAGTGGAATTGTAAAACTTCCATTGCCACTCTATATTGCGTTTGTTGGGATTTTAACATATTAAACAGGCTGGCAAAATGTAATGCTAAGGCACAGTAAACAGCGAACAATTTAAAGGCATTTACATCAGCATTCGTGAAGCTGTCGCCTTCTAAATTGTTGAGAAGTTGCACTACACCTACAACTTTTTGCTTTCCAATAATTGGCATACAAAGAATACTCCGTGTTCTATAGCCGGTCATTTTGTCAATTGATTGGTTAAATCTATCATCCTCATATGCGTCATATATGTTGACAACCTGAAATATATAAAACAAAAGTCAATATGCATGCATTGTCTAAAACCAGGACATAGGTTTTCATTGGACTCTGCTGTTGTTGTCCATGTGTTTATAACTTTGAGGTTTGACAAGCGGGTGGTTTTATATTTGACCGTTACTATTTAAATAATATCAGAGAAAACAGAAGGGGATGTAAAGTGAAAAGAATAAATACCATACTGTCAGAACAAAATCACACAGACTCACTTTCCTCTGACCTGGTACACGCATATCAATAAAATAAGTGGTGGAGTTAAACTAGTTTTATGGGCCCAAAACCTCCTATTTTAGTGAAATGATGCGGTCATATAAGTGCTTGCCATACGTGAATAAAATGCCCGCCCTAATATATAGCAGGGCGAGCAGCGTTATTAGAAATCAAGAATGGACAATCCAGCAAACAAAACAAAAACACACAACAGAAAATCAAAACAATGAGCAACACGGATTTTCTAAATACACTTTTTGTTTGCAAGACTTCAATACGAATTGAACAGCGTCGCTGGTGTGATGCTTAAGAACAGTTTGAAGATACAAAAGTGGTAATCAGAAGCCGTAAATAGAAGAAGGACAGACAATACAATAAACTAAAGAAAAAGGACAAAAACAATAATCACTACACAAAAAAATAAAGATCGAGCAACATGAATCCCACTAAAAACCGCGGGTGAACTAATGTGTGGAAGGGTACGCAGTTTCTGTAGGTCTACACGTGACACCCTTTGTGTTACTCTTGTTACAAACCCGGTGATAAGTCATTCATGAACAAAGGACCGGATTGTGATTATGACAAACGAAACATATCCGTGGTCATTTCCGTAACGGTTAACCAGGTAATGGTGGCGTAAATTTTCAAAGTAATAACTTCAACTTAGCCACTAGGAACCCCTAAAATTGGAAAAAAAATATGTTTTCTTTGCGTAAAATCGTGATTTTTCACACGAAATACCCCAAAAATTTTCGCGCATCGCTCCGCTCGGCGCGATTATTTTCAGACCGCCCCCTAACTTGAAATTCTGGAGCCGCCCCTGGGAACTTTCCTTTTAGCATCAACACTTTATCAAGGAAATCATGAAATCACCACAAGCTCTGGATTATCGGATCAAGTGAAAGATATATACTCCATATTCAGGTACTGCTGGAATGTTGCTACACATAAATGGAAAGTTCACAATAGGAAAATTGAAATAATATCTTTTGTCGTCAAATTTAGTTCTCAACCGACCTTCACTGTCAATGTCGAATGGGATAAGTCTATGGATAAACATTAGATAAAAATATGTCACTGGGATGAGTCTATGGATAAATATTAGATAAAAATATGTCACTGGAGGAGTATACCCAGCAAACACGCGACGTAACGCCGACGTCGGGGATTCGTCGTCTGAACGTAACATCGGGGAAAAACGTTGTCACAACTTTGTGTTCACGTAATTTCACAACGTTATATCACGACGTTTATACAACGTTACAAAATTACGTCTACACAACGTAAAAATATTACCACCATACAACGTAACATT
>MJUT01012370.1:111709-135869 GCA_002080005.1 Gigantidas platifrons | reverse complement strand
ATACAAAAGACCATTCGGAACTATTCGACACAGAGTAGGTGTATTTTAACTGATACAAAAGACCATTCGGAACTATCCGACACAGAATAGGTGTATTGTAAATGATAATAAAAAAAAGACCATTCGGAACTATTCGACACAGAGTAGGTATATTGTAAAGTAGAAATACTTGGAGTACTACACATATATGATATGAAAATGGCGGGGAAGGGGTAGATAACCTGTGAAATGAAAATGGCGGGAAAAGGGTAGATAACCACGTATAGACGCGGACGTCGTAGAGAACACCCCCAATTACGCGGGAAATCCTCACTTGCGCACACCCTTCGAGTGACCTTCGGTATCCATGGTACTACTAGTAAGAAAAAACGCGGGAAACATCCATTTGTACAACAGTAAGAAAACGCGGGAAACGGTTGCGCAACTTCTGGTTGCGCATGCGCAGAACATACTTCCGAACAGGGTCACTTCCGGTTGCCCTGGTACTTCCGGTCATGCGCCATGGTACATTTTATACTACTACTATAGTAAGAAAAAAAAACGCGGGAAACGGTTGCGCAACTTCCGGTTGCGCATGCGCAGAACATACTTCCGGTCAGGGCCACTTCCGGTCACGTGACTGACGTCACTTCCGGTTCCGGGCCACGTGACTGACGTCACTTCCGGTCACGTGATTTCCGGTCACGTGACTTCCGGTAGCACCTCACAGCACCTCCGCAAATGTGGCTTGAGCTGTACCCATATACTACTCATAGATAATGTACTTATTTTAAAATTAAGTAATCCCTCTACCCGCTCATGTTGATCTTTTAATGTCCACTTGAACTTTAAGCTGATACTTATAAAGGACCCCATTAGAAATAAGCTGAATTGCTTTCATGGGTTATCCTTGGTGAGAAAGTTCTCAGCAGTTACAATTAGTGGCTTGAAGTTTCAGTTAATGATGACAGTTTTATGTTTTATTTTTAAATTAACGAGAAATTTTTAAACACTTGTGTATGATGTTGAAATTTTTAAACCTAAATATATTTTACCTTTACCTTTTTTAAAGGTTTTTTTTTTGGGGTTATAATTCAGCTTGCAATGGCTCTATCAAGATATTGAAGCATTTTCCCCCATGATAGTCATAAACCAAAACGACCATATGATAGAAAGCATGTCAGTCACCAAACCAATCCTTCGAACATACAAAGAAATCCAGTTCTTCAGTCGTCACAATGTTTTTTTTTCTCCTCGGCTCATCATCATTCCAAGAAATTGGTTTGACGTACGCCATGGCGATATATTTATTACACCACTCATCTAATATTACAGCTATCAAATACTTTTTAGTGTCTTCTTTCACGTCGATCCATAACAGATGGGTCCCTAGGGATCAGAAACACAAGGAGTCTCGTAATTAATTTTCCATAAAACATGTTGAATTTTACACTCTTAACAGGATAAGCTGGAATGAAAAACAGAACCCCACAAAGAAGTGTTTACCGCGATATTAAGATAGTCACGAGAAAACCGCTGGGACGAGCTTAATTATTATCACTCTTGAATAAATTGATAATTGAAAATCGAATCATATAGGCAGAGCCAAACAGAGAAAATTGATAAGAAATTGTCATTTTCTCAGAAAAAAATACAGATTTTCCTAGATATCTCTGTTAATTGCTTTCAACTTAAACGGTCCGACTTTGCCGATTTTTTTTTTCATTTGATTATGTTTACATGGACGTTCCTATGAGATTTTTTATTGTCAAAAATGATAAATTGGGGAGAGAGAACAGATCTATACATTTAAAGCCTTAATCTAATATTATTATACGGCTTCAGTGAAAAATCTAGAGAGAAATAAGATTACTCCGAATGTGGGGTTAACAGATTTACAACGAATTTTATAATCTGATTATTTTTTCTTTCTCGCCCTCTAGTTTCGATTGTGTTTTTTTTTTCTTTTTCTTTTTCTCTCTCTCGTCTAAGTTTCAGTAAATAACGGTCATAACGTGTTGAGAGGAAGATAATTAAAACATTTTTAAGTCTGATTGATTTTCAAACCATAACTTGTGAAGACTTCTTCTAAAACATATATGATTTCTGCCCTATTTCAATATTCTAGTAGTATTTGAAATTTACACTTACAAATTATCATATCAATAAAGTTTCAACTTACGACTAACAATAAATTCCAGAATAAATATTGGGGGAGTGTACTACTACAAATATAGTGAAATTAAACACTCGTTTAAACATAAGACATAATGTACAGCGTAAAAGATATACATTGAAACCCAATTTCATTTTTCAATATCTTTACAATATGGAGATACTAAAAAGATATAGGTTCTTCTACCTATTCTACGACGTATCTTTGTATATGAAAAACTTTTAAATGCAACGAAGTTTTGTTTACAAAAACTACATTAGAAATTCATCACTAAATATGTAATGTAATTTCGTCTGTACATTTCGTACAAAAAAAAATGATATTAATAAATGATTTTCTTTGATGTTCTTTATATTAATTTTCTGGTTCTCATGCTGTTACTTATATGTAAATCTTGGGGGTTTTTTTTGTAGAAGAGATTGATTATTTATAAATATGACTTTACTTGTATATGCATATCAATTAAAAGGTAAATGATCGTGTTTAAACGGGAAAAACCACAAGAAGTATTTCAGGTGTACCTTAGTCCAGACTGTACCTTACATGGAAAATATTATGTCATTTTCGTATGATATGTACTGCCATGAAAATGAACCAGTTTGAAATACTTTAATGTGGTAATAAAATGTCAAAGGAACCGGAGTGTCGAAAATTGGCTTGGTTTGCATGTACTTATAACAAATAAGACGCCAACACATTGATCGTCTCCGCACTGGATATCAGTAGGCCTGCCATTCTTGCTAATAGACTCTAAGGCTCCGTGTATTATAGCGATGTTATGGGATACATAATAACTATAAACAATGTTTGACCCATTTATTCACAACTTTATCAAAGACTATGTATAGCTTTCTGGTGGATGGATGGATGGATGGATGGATGGATGGATGGATGGCTGGCTGGCTGGCTGGCTGACTGGCTGGCTGGCTGGATTGATTGATTGATTGATTGATTGATTGATTGATTGATTGATTGATTGATTGATTGATTGATTGATTGATTGATTGATTGATTGATTGATTGATTGATTGATTGATTGATTGATTGATTGATTGATGTAAGGGGGTAACTATGAAACTTTATTATTAATGTTTAGCAGAATCCTTAATAGAGTTAGAATTACAAAAAAAATCTATTTTTGAGTAAAGTTTACTTCAAAGTTGGTGTTTTATTGTCTAAGAATCTTACGTCACATTCATCAATATTTCACTTATATCGTGGCGATCATTTTTTATTGAAGGAAGACGAAATCGAATTACTCAGAAAAAAAAACTATTCATCTTCCTTAATAAAAATTAAGAAAATAAAACATATCATGTAATTTTAAGAAAATAATTCACCAGACCAGATGCCCATTTTGAATGTCCTTCTTCAGTGATGCTCACTCTAAATAGCTGGGTGCTGCTGAATGTTCTCAGGGCTCAAACATTGAACTTGTTCTCGTCCTGAGTATAGCTGAAATACTGCTCGTTGGGCGTTAAACAATCAATCAGTCACCCTAAATAGTTCAAAAACCACATTTTAACCTAGAAAGGCCGAACAAATAGTTTCTCCTTTTGTCGAGTGCAGTTATATTTGGTTGCAATGAAATCATACATGTACAATTAGTCTGTCAAAATATATGCGTTTTCTACCGTTGCTTCATATAATTTCATTTCTTAGCGAAAAGGTGTGAAACATATCCTTACTGGTGTCAGACGTACCGTTCTTAGTTCAATTACGTAATCTGCAGGGAATATAACATATACTTATGTATAGAACGGAAATTATTTTTTATCACCAATAAACCTCAAAGGTCGCTATTTTTTCCACACCAATGATGGAGCGGTCGTATGCAGTAATTCGAACATATTGCTTTTCAGACAAAATAAAATGGCTTCCTTTAAATTCCGCATGACGGGAACAGTTTCGGAAAGTTCATCGCAAATCTCCTTATTTTCTAAATTCAGAAAACTCCACTGCATGATCAATTGGCATTTTTTTCGACAATGGCTTAAATAATTGTCCGTAATGTTTACATATGGAATGAAATCAAAGATATTTACTACCACCATATCACACTAAAAATAGACTAAAAGATTAAAAAAAAATAAAAACTTCTAGAGGCAAATCCTTGTTATTCCATAGGTTTATAAAGCGAATCTTAGAACAGACTGCATAATTTCCTGACGGTATCGTATTAATCACACCAGGAGATGGTAACTTTAAGTCAGACTCCATAAGGACATATGCTGACCCAATAATTCTATTATATACTTTATATGAGACAATGACACCAAAAATAAAGTCTGGTTGCCAGGAGAAATTACAAATAATGGATACTCCTTGAAAGCAATACTGTGTTCTTAACATCTAAATTGATATAAATTAACCTTGCACAGTACTCATGTGGGTATGTTTCAATTAAACATTATCATTTTTATACAGATAAATATTTCATCTTGAAATAATATAGTTTTAATATCTAATAGCTTTGATCCTATATTGGTTCTGTTGGAGCAGTCAATTTGCATTGCTTTGATAAATGTTTGTTATATACGGACCCTTTACCAATATATGGCTTTTTCTGATACCCGATTCATGTTGAACGGCGGTAAGAAAAGGAAACAGTACAAGACACCATTGAAAACAATTATCTACGAGACTTGTTTCCCCTATTTTCAGATAATTTGGTAGTTGTTTTTAACTTTTATACATTGCATGATAAACGCAATATACATACATTGTCAGCAAATACAAAATTAATTTGCACTCGATACGAAATGGGCCTGAAATACCATAGGCTTGCTTTTTTTCCTTTTTCTAAAATTTTTAATTTGCCGACAATGTATGTATTTCCATTTATGTTCTGTGGTTCTGAAGTTTAAAAAAATAGTAACGTAACCAATGCCTACTAGCAAATGAAGAGCATTTCTAAAAATAGAAATAATTAACAAAAATAGTCGTTTGTTCATGAACAGTTGAAAGTCTTTCCCGTAACGTGTAAATCGTTTTCAATATACAAATCTGGTGCAGCATGTTTTGGTTTCACCCGGCCTAAATTCGAACTCTCATCCCACGCATTCCACGCCCACATATCGAAAGAGAACAAAAACAACAGAACTAATTTATATCATATAAAACTTTTCTTCATATTTCTTTAATTGGTAAAAACTTCTTTATTTATCAAAAAAGCATAATTTTGGATTCACAAATGTAAGCGTATTTTTAAAAAGAAAGTGAATTCGTTTAAGTTTTTGTTTACATAAATATTTTCAGATCGACAAAAACTAACGTAAAATTACAACGATGTCTATATAGGGAATTTTCTCTCAAATTGCACGGTAACAGGAAGCTTTTAAGACCACTCATCGTTGGAGATAAAATGTCTTCCACGATTCTAGCTATTGGTGATGACAGTTTTTCAGCTTTTATTGAGAATTGACGGGATTTCTGCGCTTACATACAACTTAAGACTAAAGAACGATTTATTTATGATGGCAGTTTTATCGTGTTTTGAACATTTTCCGTCTGCTATCAAGTAAATATTTACTGACGTTTAAGACCAAAACAGCAATAATTGCATATTTCTTATTTTTGTCTTTAAAGAAAAAAACGTTTCATTTCAATTTATTTACTTGACAGTCTTGAGTGTTTTGGTGATAGAGAAAAAATTATTCTGCTCGCTTTATTAGGAAGAAGTGAAATTACTTCAGTTTAAATAGTTTTCAATTTCAAGGGTTATAGAGGGGGTGCTATGGTGTTTAACGTAACTCTCAACAACATTTCAAGAAACGATAGGGTAAAGTTTTATAGAACTAAAACACTGCTTGCTCTATCATTTCAAGGACATCAGACACATTATTCTGATTCTGAGCCAACCAGTCTTTTGTTCTTACTTCTTAATGCTGCTGTTTTTGGTTTGACCCGACAATGGCAGCAATTTTGGTTGTATAGAGGGGGGGTTAATTAGATTAAGCTTTGTTCAAATTAAAATAGTACATTTATTTATTAATTGGTTGGTGGAAGTTCGTGGTGAGATTGATAGAATAGAATTATATAGACATTTTTTTCGCAATTTTACTCAAATTGGTATAATACTTAATAGTTAATGTGATCGGAAAAGTAGACGCATCATAGCTGTTATAAAAGGCTAATTTTTCATCCCTTCCCAATCATCCATACTTTTACAGTGGCAGACAAAAGTCGTTGGCCGATCTCTCCCTTTTTCTGGATAGGTTTTTAGATGTGGTTCAACTTGTACTCGTTCTGAATATGGATAAGATATTTGCAGCTGGATGTAAAGCAACCAACAATTTATCAGAAATAACCACTTATGCCAAACGATACCGGTTCTGATTTGCTAGGAGACACCATTTTGTACTTTTTTATTCCCAGCAGAAGACCATCTTGAAATCAAATTCATTCACAATTACGTCATACATTTACGATGTTGTGATTGGTTAAAACCATGTCAAATATTTTTTTTCTGATATCTATTATTTTTATCAGTAACATTGTGCCGTTTCTGCCATTTCTTATATCAATCCAATTCAATTGTACCGACATTGTTTCCAGAATAAATTTTGTTTTGTCGCGTCAAGATATCCTAGGGGAGGCTTTCCGTGAATATTCAGTTTTTATCTTTTAAGTTTCCTTTGTAATGTCAACATTGGTTTTCAGACATCTTTGGTGATTTATTATTTACTAGGAGAAATGTATATATATACTTTTATGGAGATAAATCAAATATAAGATACACGAAAAGGAAAAATAGGGTTTAGCATACGCTATAGAAGGTGCAGAGATAATGATTGGTGCCGAGAGAGAGAGAGAGAGAGAGAGAGAGAGAGTTGTGATAAGCCGTCTGTTATCGACGGTGCTTATATTGGCAAGTGTCTAAAAGGGCAGTATTTCAGACTAAATCTGTCTAAAATTACCTTAAGCAAGGTGATATATATGCCTACCCATCAGGAACACCTGAGTTCACCCCCGGTTTTTAGTGGGGTTCGTGTTACTCGATCTTTAGTTTTATGTTTAATGTTTTGAAGATTGTTGTTTGTTCATTTGTACTTTTTCTTTTGCCCATTGTGTTGTCTGTCCTTCGCTATACAGATTCTGATTACCCCTTTGGCTTCTTCAAATTCTTCTTGTATCTTAAATGTCGGTATATACACACAGTATGGTGTTATTCATCTTCATTAAACCTTAAACTACAACCAAACACAGAAATTCTATTATAACGACATTTCTAGGGAACATCTGTTCCGTGTAAAAAAAACAAAACAAATTACAACAGCCAACTATTGGAACAAATTGATTAAAAAACTCAGTTTTAATGAAAAAGTGTTAGTTTTTACCAGAAATAAATAAAAGACAAACATTAATTTATTTCTATTAGTTGAACAAACAATGGGACACAAACTTTAATTGCATACATGGATAAAATAAAATTCAATTATTCTAATACTGGTTTTCTGTAATTACATGAAATTCTTTTAAAACAGATTACGTATAGCATAATAACGACCTGTTAGATTATTTCCGAAGGGTTTTTTCCGTTTTGTTTGTAATTGGTTAACGACATCAGATATTGGCTGTATTATGTTGCATTCCTATCTGTCAATGACGGCCATGGTGATTCCCCAGAAGAAATTAGTTTGTTAGTTATCAAAATTGATGAAAAAAAACGTAATTGAGGAAAATAAGGATTACGAATATTTAACCACATTTTCTCAACAATTATTTTAGTTATATCATTGCTTCAAGTTTTATTAATAGAGCGAAAAATAGATTCCAAGCAGGCATACAGACTCATTTCACCATTGAAATGATGTTGTTTGCCTGCAGCTGAGATAAAACTGGAATACCCACTGAAAAAAACACTGACCTGCTGCAAATCACTGACAAACGTTATCTCGTATAGCTGTATCGAGTGCACCTCATCACAAGAGTCAAACTCACGACTTTAGCCGTGATCTAGGTACTGAGATACCATATATATAAGTAGATTACATCAAACTACAATACACTCACGACCACCAGGATAGAAACTAGGGTACCGAAAAAACAATACCAATATTTCGTCAAACTCCGTACCACACCCTTTACAGCGATAGGTAAACCTCGGATGAATCAGCATTACGCGGTGTAGTCCTGCAACGACAGGCTTCAGGTAAGTCTAATATTGTTTGTTCTATGTCGTTAAAACAACACGTTTTCAACAAAATAGGAGTACCATCTTTTGCAGTTTTTCTTGGGCTTTCTCTACATACAAGTTGTGTATAAACTACTTTAAACTGAATACTTTAAATTGACAATTTTTCATCGTAAATTTGCGTTTTCCACGAAAACTGCTGAAACAAGCTCATAAAACAGCGGAACGGCTGATTAAAAGTCTATAATACACTCCCAGTTAGAACTCACAGTCTATTCTTGATTTTATACTAGCATGTTATTGGATAAAATCAGTTCAATGTCCAGTTCATATCTATGCCCCCACTGACTTTGACATTGTTTGATCAGTTTCAGTCATGGTTAATTAAAATTTTTCAGTTTAACTTTATCCAGTCTTCTAGGTCCAGCTACGACATATTTCTGTGTTAACAGTCAATGTTTAGGGTAATTTTGATTTCTTGTTTGTTCCTCGGGTTTTCTTGCCTTCCCTTAACAATGTTTGCATCTTTCAGAAATGGCAGATGAAACGCAATCTCCAGAAAACAAAAGGTATGCGTGGAAGAGGAATCATTTTTGCTAGACATAGAACAAACAATATTAGACCTACTTGAAGCCTGTCGTTGCAGGACTACACCTCGTAATGCTGATTCATCCGAGGTTTACTTATCGTTGTAAAGGGTGTACGTACAGGTTTTGTATCGCTTCGAAAATGATTATTTCGCTGGAAACTAGTGGAGCGTAGTATGCGGATCGGAGCTGGAGCGGCAGGGGGGGTTTTGTAGAGAGTAGTGTACGGATCGGAGCTGGAGCGGCAGGGGGGGTTTTGTAGAGAGTAGTGTACGGATCGGAGCTGGAGCGGCAGGGGGTTTTTGTAGAGAGTAATGTGCGGATCGGAGCTGGAGCGGCAGGGGGGTTTTGTAGAGAGTAATGTGCAGATCAGAACTTGAACGGCAAGGGAGATTGGCAATCCATTTGTCGCTGCCAAAGGATATCACATGAAGATTGAATCGACTATACACATCTCTACGGTGGAAGTTCAACCATCATATTATTCTGGCTACAAAAGACTCTAATGTGATAATGAATTAAGAAAATGTCTTTATTACAATATAAGAGTTTATATAATGTCATATATTGCAATTTTTTATTATTTATTTCTTCAAAATAATGACTGGAAGACCGGGGCAGTCAACTCGCGTTTACTTTTCGCGTATTTATATCTTTTAATTTTAAGTCGAAAATGCGAAAGTGAAAACACGAAGGAAAAAACTTCAAATAATTTCATTTCACATTTTCGTTGTAACGTTTTCGCTTTATCAAAAAAAATGGAAGGCGAAAAGGCGCGAACTTGAAATGGTCTCTCCCGGCTTCCATATTGAGAAGTGTTCATTTGTTTGTAAACGAACTTGTTCTCATGTAAACCTGAATTCGCGAGGTCATATGTCATTTCTTCGTCTTTTATTACAAACAGATTCAAATTAAAAAAAAAAAAATCTTGCACGACAATCTGCAGTACAATACAAACCACAATAGAAACAAATTTATTATATACCATATACAGAAAATATTCCTGACACCTGCTAATCTGGTTTACATTTGAAAAATTGCCGTCTACGAAAAAGAGTACTATAATTATGTTAAAGCCTCGTTACATTCCAGAATTAAATTGAGATATATTTTTGGTATAAAAATAGTAGATATTCTTAAGTGGTAATAAAAATAATATAACTAAATAAACGTCCAAGTAAAACGACATAAATAAATCAAGACGTAGTTATTTAATGAGTTATTATACAATACATTACAATATAATCTGAAATAAATGTTTATGTCGAGGAAATTGGAGCTTTTATCTGATTATAATCATTTATCACCCACTAGTCATTTACTCAATCTAATTTTACAGTTTAGATAAAAAAAAAAAAAACCATTTCTAGTTAGTTTCCTGAAACAGTTTTTCAACAGGTAAAATGATAATTGTGATGAACTTATCAATAATATAATGGTTCACGGTCATTTAAGGAACGGACGCAGATCACCTTTTGTATTTTTTCTAACTTAATTTTAGTAATCACGATTCGTGTAATTTAGAAATTGTTTAACGATACCCACGATACAAATACCTTATGGATTTTTACCTAATTAAACAAATAAAACACAACAATATAGGGGCCTCACAATCGCCATCTTATTCTTAAGACAGTTGGATTGATGCAATTAGTGATTCTTGATGAAAAAAAAAAAGAAACGGGCGTAAATGCCAACGGTGTGGATTCAAAATATATCACCTTGATAAATGTGATCCACTAATAGCTGGGTCTTTTCGACAAATACCCATGTAAGCATCGTCCGTAACCCACACTGATGATACTCGATACTCTCTGCACTCGACACCCGTGGTATTTTTTTTTTAAAGGCACTCGACACCCGTGTTATTTTTTTTTAAAGAAAATACTTCGTAAACATGATCCATTTATCTCGAATCTGGTTGGCTCCAATATGTTTTTATTATGGGAATTATTTGTATATTACATTCTGCTCGAGCAGGAAATTATTTTACACGACTTTTATAATTTATTTGGATATTCAACGAAAAAAAACCCCATATTTTCATATTAAACGTTATTATTTGACAAATCATAAAAATTGTGAGTATAGCTATGTTGCTATAGTAATTTCCAAAATGCCGGATTAGTAAAGGTAGTGACAAAGATGGCGCCTGATTTTAAAATGAGTTTCACGTCGGGCGCTACTAGTGGAACAGAAAATGTTTACCTTTTAGGAACACTCGAGATATTTCGGATTTTTTTACTGTGTTGTACAGTTTCTGATTACCCATTTGAAATCGTCACACTTTTCTTAAACAATATTTCATTTGTGTGGAATTAACTCCAAATTATTTACTCTGTGTATGTAGAATTTATAAAAGCTCTATTCGTGTAAATTGAAATGACATTTCGTCCACACGATTCTATATTTTCAAGTAAATTTATAGCTTTTCTTTCAGTTTTTGTTTTTTTTCTGTTTTCATCTTTTGTTTGTTTGTTTGTTTTGTTTGGTTTTTTTTCCTTTTGTTTTTGCTTGTTTTGTTTTTTTGTTGTTGTTGTTTATCTTGTTTTGTTTTATTTTGCATTTATTTTTTTATTTGTACTTATTTCTTACTTAATTAATCAATTTTGACTAAACTGATCAAAGATAATATCAATTTTGTGGTCAGACAATACAATATTTATTGGAATGAGATTGTAAATTAAGGAGATATAAAGAAATAAAAGAGCAATAAAAACTGAAGATATCCTATGTTATTTTTAGAAGATATCCTATGTTATTTTTAGAAGATATCCTATGTTATTTTTAGAAGATATCCTATGTTATTTTTATTTTGTCTAAATTCCACTCAAAGCAAAGTAATTTGGCAAAAAATATATAGCTCGTTCTTATTATTCAATAGGTCCTCTGATTGCTTTGCATGGCATCAAAAATAAATTGGCTATGTTTTATGAAATAATATTTGACAAAAAAAATAATGGAAAAGTGCGCGACTCGTAATTCAAAGTCAGGAAAACTGACTCATGGAAAATTAAGTTTATATATATATATATATATATTCTCCCTACAGGAAACCGGAGAAGACCACCAACCCGTCGCAAATCACTGACAAACTTAATAATGTAGTATCGAATACACATAGCCATGAGCGGGATTCGAACTCACAATATTAGTGGTGATAGGCACTGATTGCATAGTTAATTGTAAATTCAATTACAAATGTACCATACGATCACGACCACGACGATCTCCTCTTGAAATGATGTGGATGTCCAAGGATATATACGAGCATACATACAAGTGACGATACTGTTAACAGTACAAAATGCACGTACCTCGGACGGTGCAGACGTCCGATATAACAAAAAAAAGTCTAATCGCTGTAGAGACAAGGGTGAATATCCGTGTTTCTTGTTTTTACAGCCTTCTATGTTATGTTTTTACAGCCTTCTATGTTATGTTTTTACAGCCTTCTATGTTATGTTTTTACAGCCTTCTATGTTATGTTTTTACAGCCTTCTATGTTATGTTTTTACAGCCTTCTATGTTATGTTTTTACAGCCTTCTATGTTATGTTTTTGCTGCCGTCTATGTTATGTTTTTACAGCCTTCTATGTTATGTTTTTACAGCCGTCTATGTTATGTTTTTACAGCCTTCTATGTTATGTTTTTGCAGCCGTCTATGTTATGTTTTTACAGCCTTCTATGTTATGTTTTTACAGCCTTCTATGTTATGTTTTTACAGCCTTCTATGTTATGTTTTACAGCCGTCTATGTTATGTTTTTACAGCCTTCTATGTTATGTTTTTACAGCTTTCTATGTTATGTTTTACAGCCGTCTATGTTATGTTTTTACAGCCTTCTATGTTATGTTTTACAGCTTTCTATGTTATGTTTTTACAGCCTTCTATGTTATGTTTTTACAGCCTTCTATGTTATGTTTTTACAGCCTTCTATGTTATGTTTTTTGTTTTAGTTTTGTTTCTCTTCATTCTTTGTCTTGTGTCCATTTTTGCACGTGTCTCTGTGTTGTCCATTCTTGACAATCGTAACTACTCGGCCATTCTCGCTACCCTTCCAATAACCTCGTAAGTAGGTAGTAGAAATTCTTCTTAAATTGTTTGCCGGAAGATAATCCGCACAAAAATATAGTCCACGAAAATCCAATATGGAAGACAAAATGAATATCCTAGAGAGAAACTGCAAATTAATTTCCCTTTGAAAGAAAACCAAAGTAGAACTGTAAGCTTGTTTTTAAGATATAAGCATTTTAAAAAATTGAATGTTTGGCGAAAAAATTATGTCTCTGGCTTTTTCATCCGAAATGTATGGCGGGATATGAATTTTGTCACATGACCTAAAATTTAGAAAGTAGTTCTATTTATCCGTCACCTACGTACGAGGTTATTGGAAGGGTAGCGAGAATGGCCGAGTAGTTACGATTGCATTCTTGATTGTCCCTCGGTTTTCTCTAGTTTTATTATCTAAGGCTCTGTCTTTGTTCCATATCAGATTGTGTTAGGTGTAAGGATGTTCATAGAATACATCTACATGCTGAACACACAAACAAAATCTTTCTAAAGGATACCGAAGCTTCCCAACCTAATATTACCTCTTTTTAAATGTTAAGTTTTAACTAACTTTAAAACATCAAAAGTACGAAAAGTGAGATAATATACATTAAACGACTCGAACTGACTTTCATTTGAAGAAAATCTCAACCATTTAAATTTATAATTAGCAGACGACAGAACGCTATTTAACTACGCAACAAAGTATAAAAGTTAATTATTTTGTTTAAGTTAATATCGTCTGGCGTGAAAGAAGTTCGCTTTCTGATCGTATTTCCTCTTTGTTCATCATTATATTTATATTAACAGAATGTATTGACAAGTTATATTGGAATTCAGTAGAAACCGCCATTAATTAATCAGTATATTTAAATTGTCGTTGCTTTAAAAGCTCATTAACATACATAAAATGAAATTAAGCAACATAAATCTATACACCACGACTTTACAATACGTTTATATTTAGATGAAAGTAATAAATGAGATTTAAATGATGTTACAATAGAGAACCAAAACAAAAGACAAAAATTAAATTAAATAAAATTTTAAAAAGCAAAAAAAAAAAGAAAAGATAAAGATGAATTTATATAAAAAAAAGCAATATGCCTAATTTACTAACATTCAATCGCGGCCGCGATAGCCCTTTCTGCATTCCACTGAACAAATGTTGGTTTGGTTTGGTTGGTTTATGGTATTTAACGCCACCTTCAACAATATTTCAGTTATATCGTGACGGTCAGTTTTATTGGTGGGGAAAACCGGAGAACTCGGAGAAAACCACAGAATGACCTGCCGTAAGTCACTGACCAGCTTGATCACATAATGTTGTATCGAGTACACCTCACCATGATTGGGATTCGAACTCGCAACGTTAGTGGTGATAGGCACTGATTGCATAGGTGGTTGTAAATCCAACTACCATACGATCATGACCACGACGGTCCATTTAGAATGAATGTATTTAGATGAACTCCAAAGGCAGTATATATCAATATTGTGGCTAATCAATTATAATATCAACAATAACTCATGTCTAAATGAGTTAATGGATAATAAATCAATAACAAAAAGGGCAATGCAAAGCGTGGGTATCTCATCGCCTAAAAATTTGACTCGGTGACCTTGACCTTTAACCTTGAAAATCAATAAGGTTCCAGTTTCTCTTCAGGACTAAGTATGTACCATGTTTGGTCAAAATCCATTGAAGGATGTTGATTCTAGAGTGTTCACAAGGATGCTACGGAATGACGGACGGACGGTAGAGTTACTATATCCCTTCGCAACTTCGTTGGCGAGTAGATAATAAGCAGTGGGTTTAAATTACCGTAATTTACTGCGTATAGCACACATTGTTGTATAGTATGCACCACTTCTATGACTCTGTCAATGATATAATTATAGTAATAGAAGTAGGTTAGCCTTTCTGTACTACTGACTGCTATTGGTCATATATAATTTTCTGACCAAAAAGGCGAGTATTATATACAACCTACTATATGTACTTATTGAGATAAATCAGGTTCAGATAATTAATGCAGCTGTTAAATGCTAACATTCTTCACTATAAAACTACTCCTGGAACGAACTACGGTATTTCAATCTTTATATATCTCTCGCTTCTTCTTCCCGGTATGGAGTGAACTCGTCTACGAGTGTTGAAACTCCAGCGCATGGTGGGTGAACAGTAAAAAATCATCAGAGTATGTACAATTAAAATGTCTCTATTTACAGTTAAAAGCAGCTGGTCCTGTTCACACGTTGCTGACGAGTCCAGGCATACTGATGGTAAGTATGTGATGCCTGAACGACTCAGCTGTTGGCTGGCTTCGCAACTCTGGTGGTAGAAAGTTCCAAGTTACGATGGTTCTTGGTAGGAATGAGTACTTGTATGCATCTACTCTGGTGCTTATCTGCCGGATGTTATGGGCACAGGATCTTTTAGTTCTGGTGGTATAAAACAGGATGTACTGATGGAGTGGTACTTCCACTAGGTTGTTCATGATTCTGTAAAGCATTATTGATCTACATCTGGCTCTACGTTCTTCTAATGTGTCCCATTGTAGTTGTTGCAGCATTCTGGTAACAGATCCTGGGACTCTACTGGAATGATCACCGGTGACAAATATGGCGGCTTGTCATTGTACCCGTTCCAGTGCGTAGATCTGTTGGAGCGTGTACGGATCCCAAACTGTAGATGCGTACTCTAACACTGTTCGCACCAACGTGGTGTAGGCTTGGGCTTTCACGTCTTGAGGGCAACCTCTCAAGTTCCGCCGTAGGAAACCTACTGACCTGCTGGCTTTGGCTGATGTCTGCTGTATGTGGTCATTCCAGGATAGATCTTTGCTAATATGGACGCCAAGGTATTTGCTGCTAGGGACACTCTCAAGTGTATGACCGTGTAGCTTGTAACCGGTGTGGACTGGATTTCTCTTCTTGGAAATGTGGATAGTAGTACATTTTTCCGGGTGGAACATCATTTGTCAGTCTTACTCCCATTGTTGTAGTGCTGATATGTCGTTTTGTAGAGCTGCTGTGTCCTCCACTTTGTTGATGCTGCGATATACAAGACAGTCGTCTGCAAAGAGTCGAACTGGGGAACTGACAACTTCCGGGAGGTCATTGATAAAGGCCAGGAACAAAAGTGGGCCGAGGATTGTGCCCTGAGGCACTCCTGAATCAACGTCTGCTACAGTTGATCTTTCGCCTTCTACCATAACAAGTTGCTTACGATTCTGCAAGAAGCTTCTAATCCAGCTGAGGGTGTTGTTCCGGACTCCATAGTAATGCAGTTTGTGGATGAGGCGTTCATGGGGGGCCTTATCGAAGACCTTTGAAAAGTCCAAGAGAATGACGTCGATCTGTTTCCCCTCAGATAGTCCTTTCGTCAGTTCATGGACCGTGTAGATAAGCTTGGATTCACACGATCTCCTGCTCCTGAATCCGTGCTGTGCTTCAGTAAGGATAGCATGTTTCTCAAAGTGTGACATGATGTTGCTGTGAAGTATGTGTTCCATAAGTTTGGAGCATATCGATGTCAGTGACACAGGCCTGTAGTTAGAGGACTTGCTCTTGTCGCCCTTCTTGAAGATGGTGACTACATGGGCCACCTTCCAATCGTCTGGTACCTCTCCAGTTGTGAGTGATTCCTGGTAGATGTAGGTCAAAGCTGGTGCAAGTTGAACGGATAGCTCATTAAGCAATCTAGCTGGGATAGAGTCTGGTCCAGTCGCTTTATGTGGCTTGATGTTTTTCAGTAGTCTTTCAACTCCAGGTATGGTGAAAATTATTGGATCCATGGTCTTGTGAGGACTGTCTCCTTTGTCTGGCATCGATCTCATATCCTCCTTAGTGAAGACAGATTTGAATTGACAGTTGAGTATGTCTGCTTTGGTGTGAGGGTTACTGTGGAGTGTGCCATCTGTTTGTCGCAAATGAGCCACCCCTGAAGACTCTTGTTTCTTGCCTTTAATAAATGACCAAAACTTCTTTGGGTTTTTGCTGCGTCCGGGCTGATGATGTCTCTCATGTAGTTATCGTGTGCTACTCGAATATTTTTTTGGCAAGTGGATTTCAATTTCTGATATCGCTTCTTATCTGATGGTTTTCCTGTGGTCCTAGCTTTGCGAAATCTCTGTTTTTCTGTCTTGTCAATCTCCGAGTAGTGGTGTCCATCCAGGGGTTGGTATGTTGAGATCTAATCTGTTTGTGTGGTACGTGCTTGTCTAGAAGTTTGAGTATGTTGTCTCTGAAAGAAGTCCACATGTGGTTGATGGTTGAGAATGGTGTTGCTGTGAACCTGTTGATATATGCTGTAACCTCAATCTTAAATTCAGTAATATTAGCCTTGTCCCATAGGTGGATAGTTCTTCTAGTAGGCTTAGTACGTCTTGGTTTGATGAGGGTGTCAATCAGTACTGCATCATGGTCGCCGACTCCATGTATAGGTCTACAGCGGTCGATTAAGCCCGTGTTGCTTGTTAAGAATATGTCCAGGGTTTTATTCCCTCTAGTAGGAAAATCTACTATCTGCTCCACATTACAGTTACTGAGAATGTCAAGGTAGTTGTCTGTCATGGCGTAAGCATATTGGTTTGATGCAACCGTTAGACTCGACCAGTTCACGTCAGGAAGGTTGCAGTCGCCGCCAATCCAGAAATCAGATTTCTGGTTCTCATGCCTCAACTTGACAAGTTCTTCCAAGGCAGCACTTGAGTATGTGTCCTCAGTCATATTGGGTGGCCTGTAGAACGAAGATATAATGATGGACTTTGCTCTATTTAATTGGAGTTTAACGCTTATCAACTCGGTCTTCTGACTGGTGAGCACAGGTGAGCAGATAAGGTCCTCACGTACTGCGATGACCACTCCTCCATAGGAGTCGTAGCGGTCGTTCCTGAATACTTGGAAATTTGTTGGTAGAACTTCTGCTGATGAGATGTTTCCATTCAGCCACGTCTCTGTACCTAGGATGATGTCGGGATCAGCATTGTCTATAAGTACCTGAGTTTCGTGGACTTTGTTTTTGATGCTCTGGAAGTTGATTACTATTGCCTTCAATGATTTTAATGATCTTCTCGGATCGTTATGCTTTGTACTTTGATTTGGTGATGATGAGGCCATTGGACTGCCTAATGATGTTGTTGAGTGGCATGAGCTGTCTATTGCAGATGTTGTGTGAAGATCAGTACTGAGGCTGGAAAAGGAGTTATCAGTGACTGTGATTGAGCCATACAAATTTGATAAATTTGGTGCATGTCAGATCTTGCATAGCCATGTAACCTATGTGTCAGCTAGATGTTGGTATTCCTCTGATGTCATCGTCATACATTCTGTATGGCACCATTGGTCACAGTTGTCGCAGGCCAGGGCACGTTGACCCCATTTGACCGCTTTGGAGCAAATCGGACACGGAAACTTAGGTGTATATGGACCTGTATTGAGTTCGACTTGTCCGCTAAGCATAAGAAGGTGTACCACTTGTCTAGTATGTAGCATTACTACCCTGCTGTGTGTCTGGTGGGGCATGATATCGGATATCCATAGGTAGATAGAGTTCGAGCCATCTAAGCATATACTGTTAGGTATTTGATGGTGTGGGACATGGGTGGTAAAATGTGAATGAAATAATACGCTAATTGTGGCGTAGATTACTGTCTGGAGATGCATGGTCATATGAGTGACAGCGTTGTTAATGTTAACAAACCAATATGGCGACCATGTGTATTTATGGACTACAATCAAGAGGTTCTACCTTCATATAAAACAGCAACTCAGCGGGTACCAATAGAAGAACAGGAAAGGCCTACTCTACTGGAACATCTGAGTTCACCCTCGTTTTTAGGTGGGTTCGTGTTCAGTTTCCTGTGTAGTATTTTTTTACCATTGTTTGCCCTTTCGTCTAGTTTCCTTTGTTCATTGTTTTGCTTGTCCTTTTTTCGATTTATGGCTTCTGATTATTCCTTTTTTGTCCTTAAATTTGTCTTACTAATTAGCAGGCAGTCAATTACAAGCATTCATCTGCTCTATTTTGTACTATTGCAAATAACAGTATTTGACCTTATCAACCCTCACAAAAGTCATACCAGTGAGAAACACTCCTCTACCAAACCTCAATCTTCTAAAACAGAAATGATAGCGACAGAAACCGATGACATTCTATGTCGTGTCTTGGGGGAAAGAAGAGTTTGAAGATGCCAAAGGGGTAATCATGAATCCGTATATCTAAGAAGAACAGACAACACAATGGCCAAAAGAAAAAGCATAAAAGTTACATAATCGTAACGTGGGTATTAAATTGATAAATGAAACTCTCCCATCTTGATATCTAGATCATGTCCCTCCTTGAGTGGATATCGAACCTGTGCAAGTTTTGCCTTTATTTCTGTGTAGACGCTAGAGATCTCGATAGTAATTGGGGATGAATGGGATTCCAATATAATCCGCCACATCTTATCCCTAACAAGCACATGCATGTCCTTCTACCTCTCTCGTCATCACTTCTGTGTTTTCGTAAGGGTTGTGAATAGCAGATGTACATGAGGTATTCAGAGTCAGATCCAGACATTTCCATAAGGGATACCGTGGCGTAATTGAAAGCGAAAATTATCAAGCATGGTAAAAAGAAAAATGACAAGGACAAAATTGGAATTATTCTGTTAAAACATGTTTTACCTGTCTATAACTTAGCCCAAAAAAAGGGGGCACATACGCTGGATCCGCCTATGGTATCCGTCCTAAACTGCTTCTTTCGTGATCACTTCTGTGTTTTAGCGGGAGTGGGGAGTTGCAGATTTATTTGAATGTAATTCGTTTTGTTATTGTTAATTAGATTGTCGACCAGTACCATATGATTTTGTTTTTATTTTCAAGATGGTTGCCATTAGTATATGGAAGCAACTGGACATGAGAGACTATCCAGCATTACACTAAAGACGCAACTTAAAGTAAAGGAACAGCGTGTGTATTGCTGTCCTATATGTATATTCGCCCTCTCGTTTATAGATTGTAGTAGCATACATGCTGTTTAAACGAAACAAAATAAGATTAGCTCTGCAATAAATTGTGTAATGTCATTACTCTCTACCAACTAGTAAAATCAGGATAGTCTATGCCAGGGTCCAATTTCACCGACATTTCTTCAGAAAACACCGGTATATATTGATTGCATTATTCCAACGTCAATGCACTATACTTGAAACAAGCCTGTTTTTATTGCGGACACAAATAGTTTAGATTACGTAATTATTTACATTCTATTAAGTGAGTTCTCACATATTTAGAAATAATCTCATTTATTTGATGGGTTCCATCTCAAGTGTGAACAAATTAAAATATTGAATGTGGTAAAGATTGAGTAATTTGACACATACCTAAAGTTATTTCATATATCAATTTTCGTTATTGAATTAAAAACTATTTTCCCCAAAAATTTTGGAATATTACAATAAATTTTGTATCTCCTTCATTACTGAACACAATTTCTAATTTCCATAGCTGTTTAAAAAATGTCTAGTTTCGAAAAGTGATGATGAAAATTGTACCTACAAAAAGTATATTTTGGGGACAGTATGAATTATAAATATTATCACTTTTGATAGCTTGAATTGTTTATCACTATGCGAGAGGCAAATATGTTATATCAGCTCAACATTGCATTCATTTATCGCACTTTTATTATTGGGCTATAAAATAACAAAATAAAACGTTTGCATTTAGAATTAATAAAGAGATGCCTATAATTACATGTACTTTAAAAAAAGAAATGAAATTCATCTTCTATTCGTTCGAAGCTTTGTTTTATTTATATGTTTCGTATATATATTTTAATTTAATTTAAATTCAAGAGAATTTTCTTCTACACGAACATTTGTTAAGTGTTGTCTCCATTTAAGAATATTGCTCTTATTAAATATTATTCAATTTTTTATTTGATTTCGATGCACTTTTCAATATTTTAATTTTAGAATTATCCGTCAACCTAGAAAAAAAAGACAATCTAGCACGATTGCATTAAAATATAATTTCATCTACAAGTACAAAACTAATTTATCAAGTACCGTTAAACTTTTGATATCTGAGTGAAAAGATGAAGAAAAATGACAGATGGAAAAAAAAAATGATTCTATATTAGATTAATTGGATGAATTTTGGTGGTAAAATTGTCCAATTTAGACTTGTAATTGTCTCGTGCAAACCGTCAATTACAGAAACTGAAAAGTAATTCTACACGGCAAACACCTTCTACAACGTTGACGCATTTCCTTAACTAACTGTGCTGAAAGCAAAATGGAATGTGACACTTCATCATTCTTAATTTGATTATATCTATTCTGAATTCTATACTTAACATCTAAGAAAATACACCCGTCTACCAGTGCGAAACAGTTGACATTATCAACACAGTCCGAAGGGCAGCCTAGAGTTAAGGACGAAACATACTGGGGAATGATACTGTATTTTTTAAAAGAAATACAAGGGGAGAGATCCGTTGAAACATTTTGCACTACAATCTATATTTCATAGAAGTTCGTTTTGTCTGTAGTTTTTGAAAATATGACAACCGTAAATTTGAAACATCGGCGGAACAAGTTCTTTCTTTCTTTAAAATATAAATTAGAGGCTCGCCGTGTTCATGCACTACGCTATCCGGGTTCAAACCAGTTTGTAATGTTTGACAACCGTAATTTTGAAACATCAGCGGAACAAGTTCTTTCTTTTTTTTAAATATAAACTAGAGGTGTACCGGGTTCATGCACTATGCTATCTGGTTTCAAACCAGTTTGTAATTTTTGAGAGGCAAAAAGGCTTTTTATTCATATTCCAATAACTAAGCAATATACTGTGGTGTCTACCAAAACAAAATAATCCAGTAATATTTTTATATTCTGTTTTAATTAAATATATTTCTATATATATATTCTATAATAGTATCTTTTTAAAAAAAAAATCATTTTCACATATGCTGAAACTATGTTGTGCAATGGCTGCCATATGGGATTTCTGATCAACACACACACAATTCTTTTTGCAAAGGGCCATTTAAGGCACATGCCAACAAAGTCTACTTTCAAATGGTTCATTGCTTTCAGATAGAAATAATTTTGAAATAGTTTACACATTGTTTTTAAATTTGTCCTGCGGTGTCCACCATTTTTGATTTCCAAGTGACACACAAAAAAAAATATTGTAAGGGACCATTCAATGATTATTAATATTTAATTTGGGTTCTAGTTTCTGGGATTTTATTTTTTCGTTTTCCTCATAGGGTCCCATGTAAAAACGCTATCCATCAGTGGCGGCCATTTTGTTTTCAGATCGACGAAAAATGATGAACTCTCTAGGGTCATATAACGATCGTTCCTATCAAGTAATATTTCAATCTCACATATATTTTCAGAGAAGATTTAATTCAACCAATCAGAAACATAACTGGTCCTAGCAGCCATGTTGGATTTCCAATTGAAACGGAAATCATGTAAAATGTTGACGACCACACAAGAGACGATGATTATAAAGACAAGTGATGGCAATATCGTACCGGATGCAGGTTATTCAAGAAATGTAGCGTGCGCACTAAATTAGATATCTACGTTTTTATTACTATCACTGGGTCGATACCTCTGCTAGTAGACTATTAGTCCCGAATGTATTATCCGCACAGTAGTCAGTGTTTCAGCCGTGACGCGGCACTGACATGCTTTATGACATATATTTATTATTGAGATTTGCAGCTCCTAAATAATGTATTTTTAAAGAGAAATTGCATCCAATATTCTCCTACGTCAGGCATACATGTAGGTGACCGTGGTCCGTTTTTGGCTATTCTGTTTACGGTCTTTAGTTTTATTCCTCCCAATGATTTTTGTTATTATATGGTTTTCCAATCTTATGACTATTAGAAAATCTGAAGAAGGTTATTCCAGAAACGTATTGTGCGCACTAGTCTAGATATCTGCTTTCAAATACCGTCACTGACAAACTTTATCACTAAAGTTGTATCGAGTACACCTCGCCAACGAACGGGATTCGAACTCACAACTTTATTGGTGATAGGCACTGGCTGCATATATAGGTAGTTATAAATTCAACTACCATACGATAACGACTCCGACGGCCCCTTTTATGCCCATGATCTCGGGTACGGTGATCAATAAAAAAGTAAAAATGTTGATAGGGAACATGAACGTACGATGCTAGTCATATAGCTACATATATGCCATAATTCTACATCCTGCGATAAAAAAAACGTTGTTGTGGGTTCAAGAAATACTCTTTTAACTACATCATCTTACTTAATAAAGATTTATTTCAATGTTCTACCCGTGAAAATAACGTCGCTGAGTATAAAACATGTTTTTAATTTATTACATAATTAAACATGGCACGAGGCAAATTTTGATGCAATTAGTAATAACAAAATGTGATAATGAGGCCGTGATTTTTAGAAACTTAGGGTTTTAGCTAGCTCCATAAAATACAAGAAAGGTGTAATTAACAGATATGCATATCAAATTAATACTTTAAAGTACAAATGTTGCAGGTTGGGGAGGCTGTTTAAAAAATTGTTTAAATTAAAGTTTATCCTTTTGTACCTGTAGGATGCACATATTAAATTTTGGCGTTAATTTTTTGTCTGTTTTTGATCATTTCCTTTAGAATATTTTTTGTCTTTGGTCTTTAGCTTTAAGCGCCATCATACGAGACTTCATTAGGACTAGTGCAAGATTTGCATTTATAAATTGGGATATTTCTAGGATAATACTATAGCATAAATTAATTAACAGAAACGGCTGTTTATTTCAGGAAAGTTTGGGGATACTAAATTTTGGGATTATCAAAATCGTTAATTCGACGAACAGATAATATAATGGGCAAAAGTACGAAAAAGAATAAAGGGCAATCAATGGTGGACAAAATACTACATAGGAAAGATCTCACCGCGCTCACGGCGAGGTGTATTCGATACAACATTATGTGATGCTTGTCAGTGACTTTCGGCATGTTTTCTCCACCAATAAAACTGACCGCCATGATATAGCTGAAGTATAGTTGATAGTGGTGTTACACAACATAACCGGGATTACCCTAAACATAACCCCCTTTTCAGATCTTGATAAAAGATCAGAACAACATGGATCTATTTGTGATATTTTACCCTTAGAAGAAAAGTTCAGTTATGAGAAAATTCATAATAAATTTTGTAAATCAGTTTTAGGCTTGAAAAAAA